>SMGT01004166.1:63324-109739 GCA_004794575.1 Lanistes nyassanus
GGGGGGGGGTTTAACGAGGAGTAGAGGGGGCCCCTAGCTTTTCGAAAGCGTTTTCGTTCACTTTCTTCCGAGAGGGAATGTTTTCAGAATAACCATGACTTTAGAAATTCATGAGAAATGGTGTGGGCATGTAAATAAAAGATAACGTCGGGCTGTCCTTTCTCTGAGTCACAGCCATCAAAAGAGAGAAAGAAATTATTAGTAAATTCCACACAACGGTATAGGGATGATTTCTTGACATTTATCTCTGCCGAACACGGAGAATGTGGAAGAAACTCCTGCAAGTGAACTGAACAGGAGTCACAGGGGAGTGTAAAGAGCTGCAAGGAGTGTATGATAAAACCATTACGCGCCCCATCGCATTTCTTCGTTCGCTTGGTTGTCGTATGTGTTTAACGGGCAGCACTACCCCCACTCTCTCTCTCTCTCTCTCTCGTTAATTCTGTAGAACACGGCATTATGTGCTTCTACAGGACGAATCACAGACATGTCGACTGCGCGTAAAGTGTTGGCAAATATGTCTGAGAAATTGCTTCTCGCCAAGCGTTTTCGGCCTGTACATATGTATGCACGTAAGTACGTACGTATGAGTAGTATGCATGTGTATACTTATCCATATGTGATTGTACGTGCAACGTACTTGGATGTATGTGTGCATATATTTAGGGTTGTATAAGATTGTTAGCGAACTCATGCCCTCAAGCTCACCTACACACAAATCCTCACAAATATGAACGAACGAACGAACGAACGAACGAACGAACGAACGAACGAACGAACGAACGAACGAACGAACGAACGAACGAACGAACGAACGAACGAACGAACGGTAAGTGGAGGAGAATTTTTTTCAAGGACGTTATTCATTGCGATTAAGGGCAGGTTTTCAGATGACCTTTTCAAGGTGATTTTTTCCCCATGTCTATGATGAACTACCACGCGGCTGGCCTGTGCCCATATCATATCGCAGTTTTTTTCTTCGCTATATATCATTTTACAATCATTACATATCTCTCCTCTTCTTTCACTCTTTCACTACCCTTACATAGCTCTCTTCTTCTCTCTCCCCCTCCCCTTGTGTGTGTGTGTGTGAGCGCGCTAGCTTAGCGAAAGTAGAGAAGGAAAATAAAGAAAGATAGGGGAAGGAGGGAAAATGATGAGAGAGAGAGAGAGAGAGAGAGGCTGGAGGTAGGAGAGGGGGGGCAGAGAGGACGGGGATGTAGAAAAAGAGAGGAGGAGGTGGAGGGGGGGGGGTTAAGATCACGATCGGTCATGCAGCATAAAATCTGGAGGTCCTTGCGTTTGTTTCATCCATCATCTGCGATGCCGAAACACAATCTCGTCATCGGCTTTCATATCTGCAGTTTACGAAGCTCCTGTTTCTACAACAACATCTTTGAGGTGCACGAACCTGCTGGGGGTCGTTGGGAAAGAAGGAGCAACATGTGAAAACGGGTTCGCGCATGCGTAGAACGAGACTTAAAACGATTCCGAGCGGGACGTGTGATGGCGTCAGGGTGTGTATGTGTGCGCGTTTCTGTCAAGTTAGATTTCATTTCCTGCTCACAATCTACATCTGTGTAGATGATAAACGAAAAGTAGTCCAGCGCTCTTCCCATCATGATGGCCTTTGTTTGTGCACCAGTCAAAGGGGGAGTGACGAAAATTTAGATGTGATCGAGTTGAAAACATTTCACATGTCACAGTGCGTTCCGTAATCTTTGGGACATCGGGACTGGATATGTCACATCATATTGCGGACTTTTGAAGATGATAGGTATGTTAGCCTTCACCGACCTGCACTTGAACGAAAGCATCAAAAGCATTTTAAAAAATCCTAAACTGACGGACAGCGCGTATCTTTAAGAAATAGTTCTCAAGCCGTTTATTCCGTTTGTCTTGCTTTGGAAATAAGTACTCCACACTTTGTGGTGATGACGAAGGCTACAGTTTTTGCTGGAAAGCACCTATGTTAGACGAACTTAGACGATAAAAGTTAAAGAACCTGACTTTTTTGTTAACACTTCAGACGTCTTCGGTCTTGGGTCTCTTGCCACGAGATAGCACTGCGCTCATAATATCTTGTGCGCGCATGGAAAAGCAAAAAGTGTAAATGCCACTTTTACTGTTGACTGGATTGTGGTTCTAGAGTTCAGTATATGAATTGTCAAACCTAGCTGACACTTTGTCAAAACACCCCGCCACATGCACACACATACACAGAGATACAAAACCTTTTACTTTAAAAAAGTGATTTATTTAACAAGCCATCGAAATAATAGTCACTTGGGATATTGGAGGTAATATTGTTAGATATTCCTTATAGGTGAGAGCCCATTACATGGCAGATCTGAAACATTACGCGCGCGCGTGCTTGCGCGCGTGCGTGCGTGCGTGCGTGTGTGTAGCAAGAGAGAAGTTGAGTTCTCGCATAAAAGTTTTGATCATGCTATATAAAACGTATAATGTGCTTGCTTATAGCTTGAATTGTTTATTTAAGATACTTATTCTTTTGCGTTTGTATGTGTGTGGTTTGTTTGTTTGTGATGGTGTGCGTGCGTGAATTTGTGTGCGTGTGTGTATGCGTATAAAATGTGTGTGCGTGCGTGCGTGCGTTCGTGCGTTCGTGCATGTGTGTGTGCGCGCGCACGCGAGTGACGGACAAATTATCATTCATTCATTCAAAGACATTCTGTTGCAAACAATCCCCCATTTGACTGGCTCCAGCTACAAATTCTAAGTTTCCGTGAGCGCAGACTTTGAGTTTCTGTCTTTTCTGTATTTCGCTTGATCTTTCGTTAAGATTTATAAAAAGTTTGGGTTTTTTTCCCAGATCATCCTTTTTGTCCCCTGACCCGTGACAGAGATGCCTACATTTGAAACATGATAGATTTCTCAGAGGGGAGAAGCCGACACGTGTTTTCAGATTAATCTCGTACTCCGGTTATAGTTTACAGCTTTATTTGAAACTCTTTTTATGCAAGATTTCAGGCAGACAATCAGATAACCTACCACTCTCGAAGTTTGAACGTTAGATTTTTCATGTTTTCTGTAGTCGTTAGACAGATAAGAGAGAAAGACAGAGAGAGAAAAAAAAGCTTCAGGCTCATCCCAGACTAAAAGCCAGGCTGCTAGGCCCATTTCTAGAAGAAAAAGACAGACAGAAAGAAAAAAGTCAACGAAGGAAATAAAAGGGTCGAAGTGGCCAGCCGTTTTCCAATATCCTTTCTTTAATTGAATCTGCAGCTTGCTGTGACAAGCCGCCAGGCGGCGCTGGACCAGACAGGAAGTGCAGACCCACACACGGCAGCGAAGGCGGCT
This sequence comes from Lanistes nyassanus, assembly GCA_004794575.1. Lineage (NCBI taxonomy): Eukaryota > Metazoa > Mollusca > Gastropoda > Architaenioglossa > Ampullariidae > Lanistes > Lanistes nyassanus. The sequence continues at coordinate 66,646 of SMGT01004166.1, forward strand.
TCTAATTGGCTGGCGCCCCGCCACGTGCACTACTTGTCCAGGCTCGCCGGGTAACGTTGACGGGAGTTGCCGAAGAACACCGAATGTCGCCCGATGAAGAAAGCAATTTATTTGTCAATGGTCATAATCTTCAACCCCATTCTGTGGCCGAAATAGTTGCTGTCTCAGAAAGCAATGAAAAGAACTTTTTTCCTTGATCTCTGTATGAATCCTTTGGTTAAGTTGGCATCGGTCTCACTGGCATCGTTGTGAATATTCTAGTTATGCTGGCCTCACATGACTCGAAAATGTTGAATAAGACAGTAGTACAGAATCTGTCTTACAGTCTGCACCAAAAATGTGATGTATCACTGCTCTGCTTCAGCCTGTCAAATCATCTGGGCATTTTTGCAAACTAACTGCTTGTGATTTGTAAAACGGTTTCAAAGGAATATCTTTGCATATGGCTGGATCATTTCTCTCTGTATCTGATTTAAAGAGAAAAGAAACGGGTGACTGCGGCTTGGGGTAATAAAGGTACAGCAAAGGAACTTAGCCAAGCGAGACTAGGACAGACGACAAGTCCACTTTTCAGGGAGTGGCCTTTGTTAGTTCCTGTGTTGTATCTATCGGATTTAGTCAAACAGTGCGATATCACTATTACTGACCCCCTTAATGTTTTCCTTCTTGTTTTGCAGACGATGGGTTTACGTGGCTTGATAAGCAAGAGGTTTTTTTTATATAAAGATGATGTGTTGAGACTGTTGGGCTGGAAAATGGATTTTTTTCAGCTCCCGCCTGTCTTACCTCTTTGCCTTCCACCTACTAGCTTATTATTGCAGATCTTTGTAATAAGAACATCGTGGCTTCGCCCCATCTCTCTCTCTCTCTCTCTCTCCTCTTTCTGTCTGTCTGTCTCTGTACAAAAGAATTGAAAGACCTGCACTTTACATGTCAGCAGTGGGCCAGAGTTATCTCTACCCATGAGTCCCACTTCGCCAGATCGTTTCGCCATTGCAGAATCCGGGTCTGGGTGCATCATGAATCCTTTGGTTCTTGATGGCGGTGTGAGAGAGCGTGAACCGTTTGGTAGGGGGTCCATCATGGTTTGGGGAGGAATAGACATGGCCTCCAGAACACTCCTGCACCGCGTGCAGGGCGACCTCACTGGCTTCCGTGTGGTCTACAGGGACTACATTCTGTAGCCCCTCGTACTGCAAGCGTTGCAGCTGAAGAGAATGGGATCAGACACCATTCTCCAAGATGACGATTTCAGATCATACTGAGCTTTTGTCGTTTCTCCCCCCCCCCTTCCTGCAGCAGCAGCAAGTGACTTGCATCATGGGCTGGCTAGCAAAGTCGCCGGACCTTAAACTGATCGCGCACTTGTGGGATGTGTTGGGCTGTCGTCAGTGCACAAACCACCCACGGCGACCAGCTCTTCTTTTCGCTTCGGCAGAAGTGGCAGGCGATCCCGCAAATGACTTCAGGGACATTGGCTCAGTCCACTTGACAATGCTGCCTTGCTTGCGCACATACCAATGGAGGACACACGCCTGACATTATTTGGTGCTGCACATGCTGTGACTTTTGCATATCCTTCATGTTAGTGAATCTTTCAGTTGCAATAAAAATAGCCCATTAAACCTGTTATTGGTCGTTACATTAACGAATGAGGTACACTTCAGCTTCATTGCGACTTCCGGTTTGTTTTGGAATTACGTTCACTTAACACGGGCAGTTTGCACTGGTCATTCAATTCTTTTGAGGGATATACATGAGCACACAGTCTTTGCTACCTGAGATTTGATTAACTCAGATGTGTTTCCTTTACTTTCAGTTGTTATGACTGTTCATTAGCTAGTTTGTTCTTGCCCCCACCTTACTAACACCTTCATTATCTTTCTTTTCCCCTCCACTTTTGATTATGTGTTTGCACATTTCTCGTAACGGGACGAACCAGGAGTGCGAGTGAAGCTTTTGATGTGTTCGCAAGCTTAAGCTGACAGTGTCCACACACAGACACGTTAGTGTCGCTGTGGGAAAAAGAACATTTCAAAGCAAACCTCCCAAGTTCCAGAACCTTCGGCAACTATAGTAACCTCTGGCATTTCTTTACAATGCATCGTTCGCGTGAGATAAAATCACTTTTCATTTCGAACACCCCGCCAGTATCGGCAGCGAACTCCAAATTGAAGCGCGGTATCTGTGATTAGATCTGTCAGTGACGGCGAAGAAGAAAATAAGTTCTGTAAACAGTTTGCATCAGCTTGTGGGACCCGACTTGCGGAGGGGGCTTGGAACTCATACAATCAACAACTACACAAGCTCTGCCCGACAGCAGCGAAGCTGCGCTCGCCTCTGCTACGACGGAATCCTGGAACAGAAAGAATCTCGATCAATCCGTGCTAGCGCATCTCTGACATGCAGTTAACTGCGCGCCACGAGGGCCGTTGGAAGGATCCGAAAATCTTTGTTTGCTGTGGAGTCAAGGAACCTATTCATAACGGTCAGCCCCCTTCCGCCCCCCTCCCGACGACCAACTCGGGGGAAAAAAATCACCTCAGCGCGACCAGTAGCAGTTGTGCCCCTTTGTTCATTCTCTGCATCTTATATTCTCCGTACGCAAAGCCTTCTCCAACTGTGAACCCTCCCCCACTTCCCGCCCAAACCCCTTAACACTCCTCTCCTTTTCCAATTCATTTGTGCCTCCCCTCCCTCCACTTTTCTGCCGTCATGTCTGCGAGGCTCAGACTCCTTCACACGGCAGTCGCAGATGGCCGAGGCGAGACATGTTTGCAGTCCTCATGGCTTCGGCTCCCCCCCCCCCCCCTTCCGTCACCAGCGACCTACCCCCCCCCCCCTTCTGTTCGTGTTTTCTGACGGGAGGTTGTATAACTGAGGATGGCAAAGCGACGCGAGGTGGTGATGCCACAGCCTTTGCGGTCCGGGAAACTTTCCGCAGGTTGAGAATGCGTCGTCTTTGTGCCCCGTTCGTGAGTTAACCTTTCTTAACCGGACGAATGCGCGGCTCAAGAAAGGCTGGTGCATAAAAGTTTTCCCTCACCTATCCTGCCGTACCCCGGGTGAGTGGTGAATATTCCATGCAAAGTGGCTCCAAGTTCTACGGCTGTTGAATTTTCACCTCTCCTCGCTCATTTCCTTATCTTCGTAATCTCCCCCGCCCCGTGTCTTCTCCGAAGTTTCCAGAGCTTTATTTCGTTTTTTTTTTCCTTTTCGTAGCTTTGCCACTTAAGATAGCAGTCAGCGGCATTCTGCTGCCCGGGTCCTCTCTAGCGTCGCAAGTCTCGCTGCTGCATCCGACATCCGTCTTGCGCTTTCATCGCAAGTCCCGTCCCCCGCCCGCTTTCCTTTACTCCCCATCTCCAGACACACTTACGGACTCGATGAATCTAATGAATTCTTTCGGATTCGCGTTTCTGCTGCTCATCTACGAATCCTTCTCTTCCTTTTCTGCCCGCGCATGCGCCTCTCTTCCAGCCTCTCACTCTCTGTGTACGCGCGTGCGGGCGTGGGTTTCACACGTGCATGTGTTCGTGGGAATGAGTATTTGCGTTCACTCTTGTGCGTGCTTGTGCGTGCTTGTGTCATTTGAAGCATGTTTTTCACTCTTATCTGTACGGGTGTCTGTTAGTGTATGTTTTTAACGCGTTTTACCCTCCTTCGAATATCGTTCGGTATAGGTGTTTGTGTGTGCACGCGTGAGTGCGTGTGCGTGTGTGCGAGTGGGTACGTGCGTGCGTGCGTGCGCAAAAACAACGAAATTTTGCTGTTAAGCCTCTAGCCCATCATAATGATCGCCCGCGGGTGGTTGTGCATAAGCCCAGGAGCGGCGGTTTGTAGGCATGCGTGCGTACGTTTATTCATGGGTAAAGTGGATAGCATGTGAAGGATCAAACGACACCTCTGTGGACTGAAGCCAATGGCTACTGCATGTCTGCCACACATCAGGTCTGCGGCGATGCTACAAAAGCTGCTACTCTGCGGGAAGCCTCCCATCGTACCTTGAGGCCTTCGCAACTTGTGTGGGCAAGAACAGACTTGGATTTCGTTACTTCTGCCAGCGAATGCTGTGCGTTTTCAAGAGAACAGCGCCTGCTGGTAAAAATTAAGTAGATCTTGCCTCAAGCTGTTTGGGAGGAGAAGCAGACGGAAAGTTGGAAAGATTAGTTAATAAGGGAAGGGTGGTCTTCGTCCCACGAGCTAAAAAGGGGGAAAATACGGCGCCAAGAAGCCATATATTTAATTTTCAGTTCTCTCCCGCCATCCCTCCCTAAAAAATCCCCCTTCCATCGCTTGCTTTGTTCTTCTGTCGTTTGGAATAGTCGCCACAGGAGGGATTCTTTGAGATAAAAAACTAGAAAAGACATTTTAGCCGGTGCCGAGACAGGAAGGCGCGTACTGCTCTACAACAGATACATAAACATACTTTTTAAACTTACGATTCCGTTTCTCTTTCTAAAGTAAAAAGCGCTGATAACTGTATATAGGAATTTTAAAAAAAAGAACAAGAAAAAGTGACACAAATTTCACAAAATCATCTAACGTTACACGCAAGATTTGGAAATCATGAAGGCAAGTCACTGGTATGAGCCTCTCCGCCTGGGGTTCTTACCTCCCCTTAAGCATATCCTTGACTATTTTCATCGAGTGAACTCCCTTAACATCTGGGTCCTTTGGTCAGTAAATTCAAATGTGGCGTGCGCTTTGCAATCGAAATATTTCGATCCTAATTTCATGTTGGCGTGTGATAAGCTTAGTTTGTTTTAGGAGCAGTAGCTGTTTACCTGACTTGCAACATTAGCAACAACCATAGCAAAACTATGGAACATATGCCAAACATTGCTTTACTACTCAATGATGAAATGAAAACTTGTTAAAAATGTAATTATGGCAGTATTGAGCTATCCTCTTTGTTGGTTTGAATTTGTATGATGGTCGAGTTGCCTCCGTGCTGTGGTCTGTGGTCAACTCCCTGTTGTGGTTGAGTCGGACAAAATAGTCGACCCGACAGTAGACCAAAAAGAAAACAGTCCCACTGCTGTGATAGGGTTTAGCTAGCAGTGTGTGGAGAAAATCTCTAGCAGTAGCAGACTATTTTTCAGCTCGGTCACAAAATAATATAGTTAAACTATTGGTGCCTAATAAACAAGAAACGAGGACCAAGCGCTCAATTTATCAATACAACAAGAAGTACTTGAAGCGCTCAAAGACGCATGCGACCAAGGGAACTTACCTTACCCAAACACATAGCAAAGAGAGGGTCGAAAGAAATGAGCATGCAGATCTGCAAGTACTTCTTGTTGTATTGGTGCCTAGCCTAGTGAAAATCTCTTTTAAAAAAACAAACTGAGTAAAGTATTTAGTAATATAGTCCAAATCAGGGTAGAAGAGGCAGATTTGAACGTAGAGTTTATAGTGATGGCAGGACTTTTTGTCCAATTCTTTTTCTTTCTTGCTAGTGTTTTCTTAGTTTATCATGGAGATAACAGAGGGAGGGTCATAGCAAAAGATTTGTCAGCATATTTACCCAGCATTTGGAAGATTGTTGGGTTTCCGTTGTTTGGAGGTTTTCTATTTTTTAAAAATGGATGCAAGCATCACCTTCGACAAATCTTCATTGTGGCACGAATTTGACTCGTGGTCTGTGACAAAACTGAAATTATATCCAAAGGAAATTATACCAGCAAAGCGTTACAGGACGCAAAACTGTTGCTTTGCCTTAAAGATGGACATTGTGGTAGACGCTGAAGCAAAGCGGCAATGTCTTACACCGAAAGTTAAATTACAGTTGTCGACCGCCTGTGTCTTAGCAAAGCCAGCGACATTGAAAAACTGGAGCAAAGTGAAAGATTTCCCCACCAAGTTCAGGGTAGTGTGCGAAACGTCCACCTTGTCACTTTGATTTTTACAATCACATCGTAACAATGTTGCCTTGGGTCAGTTTCTCTTGTCGCCATGTTTTTAACCCTGAACTTTATTATTTTCTAGAGAAAGGAACTTAGCGCAGTTATTTTGAACTCTTTGTGAAGAAACAACAAGAAAGTGACGAACCGTCTTTGGGGTCCTTCTTTGGCGAGGAAATGTTCACTACACAAGCTGCTATATTTCATTATTTGAAAGCCATCCACATGGCATTCTCCTGTTTGTTATATGGAAAGCGACTGAGTGAAACGCATTTTCCGTTGACTATCTTCTGCGATAACTACTGCATAGGCAGAAATAATGAACGCTTTTTGGCAAATATCCTTCACCCGCTCTTTCAACCATTGCTTAAATTTACTGACCGGCGAAAAGTCCAACAACACAGCCACACGTGGTACACGGTACGTTGTACACGTCCTGTGGTGCCAGCACGAGCCAATCATGTTAACGCAAAATGACATCATTTTTTAACTACCACCTTTTCTGGTTTCTGTCGTGTCAGGAGAATAGCAGCGGCATTCACCTGTGCTTATGGCTCCGCCGGAGACCCTAACAGGAAATCATGAAAACAGAACAAGGTCTAAATCTATGCATATCCCTGTCATTTTAAATCAATGGTATATTCCTGTCCTTTTAAATCCAGAACATTATCCCTGTCCTTTTAAATCCATGGCAATTCCCAGTCGGTTAGGGAACCGAATGACATGTCTATGTCGCTGTACTGTTTTTTTTTTAAGAATGGAGAAAGTTTTTTGGTATAAACTTGGGGCAATTTTTTTCTCTTTAGTTCCTGCCTACAGCTTCAGAAACGAATCCCCCTCCCCGTTATTCCCCTTCCCTCTCCACTCCCACCCACCTCCATCCATTTTCGATTGATCTACGTAAGTAGCTCTAAAGCTTTTCCCGTTTGTCGTCTGCAACTTGGTGGTCTGAAACTGGCTGTTCCCTTAGTGCGACTAGTGCAGGGTTCCGGGAGGAGGAAAAAAAATGCAAGGTCTGTTGTTTCAAAGAATTACTGGGCCTGAAAGTGGAAAATCGCATGTCAAGAGAATATAATGAGTGATTGGGCCGCTAGAGATACAGTACCATCTAACGATGAGACGGGCAAGGGCGGACAACTGGGCAACGAGGAAGGTCGACAAAGCGAACACCCTGCAGTTCCATTGTTTCCCCTGATGGGCGGAGGACGCGATGTTCTTGGTGACAGGGACGGAACTGCTACTTGCAGGCCCACCTCCTGCCTAGTCCTTGTAGTTTTTTTCTCTCACCCACATCGGGAAGCCACCGACACGATGCTTGGCTTGGTCTGCTAAAGTCACAGCGCGAGCAAACAACTAAATATTTGCATAATACTCATGTGCTAAATTTGTGCCTGACGCTTTGCAACATGAAGACATTTCATCGATGGGTAAAGAATGCTTGAAATTTTCATGCAACTTTTTTCCTTGTTTGTAATTTAGGTAAATAGTTTCATGTTTATATTGACATTTGGGGGTCTACACTAATAAGAAAACAGTGTATATATTTCAAAAATTACCAAAATAAAGACAAAAAACTCAGCCGACTGCAAACATTGCGTGATAATTAAAAAAGAAAAAAATCACAAAGATCAGGAAAAACATAGTCAGTGTTGGATGAATCCAAGCAAAACAAACGTAAAATAGTCAGCTGTGGGTGAATCGAGGCAAAACAAAAATAAAAGTCAGCTGTAGGTCAATCGAGGTAAAACATAAAATAATCAGCTGTGAGTGAATCTAGACACTGTACGAGCGTTAGCGAGCACCGGCTTTTCTCCGTCGCCTCGTGTGCCTGGCCCCGCAACTTGTATTCTCCATGCGCGCAGGAGAGGGCAGTTGTCCAGGTTCCCCCGATCCTATTATTTTTCTGGCGGAAAATGGCCGAGTTGCGTGACCGTCTCCCTCTTTCCGCCGTACGTCAGGGACAGCGCGTTTCTTTACCCCCCACCCGTCCCACGTCTCTCCCCCCCCCACACTCATGCCTTTTTTCTAAGCCCCCCCCCCCCATTGCTGCTCGATTCTGCAATTTTACGTACACGGGAGAAGTGCGGATACGTTGCATAACTGCAGAAACGCGCGGTGAGTCTTTAAGTGACAAAACGTCTCAAATGCATGGGGGGGGGGGGGGTTGTTCTTGTTGCCCCACTCTTTTCGTCTCTGGGATGTCGTCGGTGGGGCGTATTTGGTGGGGAGAGGACAGCGGGAAGAGAACAGAGATGGAGACCTGTCTCTGAATGTGTTACTGTGTGGCCATCGACACATTTTTTTGTGAAGGAAGCAGGAAAGATAGAAGGAAGAAAAGGCATAAAAAAGACAGAAAATGGAGTTGGGCGAGGGACAGACAGTGAATGAAGAAGGAATGAGACCGAACGACAGAAAAACAAACAAGTAGACAGACTGTGAAGCAGCTGAGCACGCGCAGGTTAACGCATTTCGTGTAATCACTCCACGCGCGGTTTCCAAAATAGATCAAAATTGGCTAAATCCGATTCCTTGACCCTACAATGTTCATAACAGCAGCAAAAAAAAAAAAAAGAAAAAAAAAAGCTCAACGGCAACAACGACCATCGCTGTCAGCTGTGCTGTTGGTGCCTCGCAGACTAATAAGGCCTTCCGCACAACGTGGAATGACAAGGTCGTGGTCCTCTTGTTATAAAACACGTGACAGAGACGAGACTTACGAGCCTGCGTTAAGGTGGTGTGAGAGATCAACCATAACCTTTGCTGTCCTTCCAAAAGATTTTTCCCCTTCCAGTAGGAACAAAGAAAGTGCTGTGACATGGTATAAATACCTTAAAAGACCTTTACGACAAAGGAGAAAAGTTTTTCACCATGTCACCTCCAAATAAATGTTTATGCCGTCAGTGCATGGTGTCGAATTTCTGTTGACTCCTTATCCGTGAAGCAGGATACAGTTTGGTTCGATGTGCAAGAGACATCAGGGGCATATTTAGAACTCGAGGTTACCTTTTCTTGGTCGCGACCTTAAGATGAGAGGTAAACTGACCTAGCATTTGAGGACAGTCAGCTGTAATCAAAGGACACCGCTGACAACAAACTTTTAGTAACAATTCAACGTTTCTATAGGCGTAGAAACCGTCTATTTTCGGGACAGAAATCAGTTTTGCTACAGATGGTTTGTGCGATGTCATTATGTTGAAACAGCTCTAGGCTAGATTTTTATACACGGGCTCATACGAGTTTTATTTTTTACAGATATTTAACGAATATATTTATTTCAGATACTTCCTTCGACACAAATTCCAGATCAGTGTCTCTTCGGGTTAAGAGTATGCTTCTTTTATCTGTACCAAAAGCACCTGCCGTGTGTCACAAGACAGAACGTGAGTGAAGCCCACAGGGATCCCCCACCCCTTCACCCACCCCTCATCCCATACAAAAGCGTATACCCATAAAGTTTGGTTGACATAAAAAATGTGGCGGAAATATTCTCAGCCGTTATGCATCGAGATTATTGCGTACCTCCCCCTCCCCCGCCCCTCCCACAGCGGGATCTTCTGGAGTCAAAAATAACTTCCGAGTACTTGTACGCGTGATACTACGAACATAAACAACCACAGCAGCACAACGGATGCCAGGGGGACTAACCACAACAAATGCGGAAACAATATCGGTAGTCGTTTTTTTTCTTTCCCCCTTTTTCTCGTCTCTTACAATCCTTTTTGCAAATCGTTGCACGAATATTTTCGCCACTATCCCGCTTGCAAAAATTGCCGGAGTCATTTCCAGGCTGCGCACTGCGCATGTCTTCTCCGCTTTCTTTCGCCATGACGGGTGCAAGGAATGCCGGGACAGCCCCGTTGTCAGTGGAGATGGAGATGGATGGTGGGATAGACTAAGAAATGCGCCACGCGGGAAGATACCAGGGGAAGAAAAATTGTTGTCACTAGCAACAGCAGGCCAAGAAAAACGCTCCCGTGCTCTCGTCTGCAAAATGCTTTCATTGCGGCTCGTTTAGGTCGCACCGCGGTCGCCTCGTAGGCTTGAGGACGTGAGAAAGATGAGCGACAACGAGAGGAGAAGTCTATAAACTGCGATTTCTTCAATTTTGCTTTTCCACGAATAGTCGGAAAACAGAAATGGGGAAAGATATTGGTTCATTGCGAATTCCTCCAACAGACTTAGGTGTTGTGCATCATGGTAAACGAATAAGCTTTGATTTACAGAAAATTTACAAATTTGTTGTTTGTCTCTAAGCTCTCTCTCTCTCCTCTCTCCATCCCCCTCCCCCATTAGAAGTAACAGACAAATATCTGTGCAAAATAAATATTTCAAGTTTAATTTCGCGTGGTAATATTTTGGTAATACTTTCGATCTCTTGCACTAAAGACCACAACTAAAGGACCATCTGCAAAACACATTTATATGTTCTATTTATGTGCTATCACTTCTAATAAATTAAGAGTACGGATTTCAGGGAAATCCTTATTATCATTTAGCCTTATTCATTTGTACAAGTGGCAGTTCGATGTTTTGTCCTCCGCACAACAGTGCTAGTAGAGAAAAAGCATTGAGTTGCTTCTTTCAGTCACTGTGTTTTTTTAATTCGACCTTCAGACTAAAATTCTACCAAGACTTGTTTTTGTTCATGCTCGGCTTGAAATATGAACACCCCGCCCGCTTCTTCCCCTCTCCCCCCGAAAAAAAGCTTTTCGTCATTCCTCACCACTTGAACTACCAGCGGAACTCACTCCTATCCATCATCCATCCTATCCTATCCGCGCATGCTCTGTCCTCGTAATTTGAGCTTTGAAGTCGTTATTTACGACTCTCGGAGCTCTTCTGTAGCCAGAGGCAAAAAGCAGGGGCTAGTAAGAAAGTCTATGGTGCGGAGAAGTTACTACAGTGCTAGCGAACACATGTGCACCAGGTTAGAGTCACTGAGACCCGTGATGGATGTCCACGAAGTGACGAAAGCTCCGAGCAATGGTGTCTGCAGGCACAGTGCTAAATACTTTCCTTGTCACTTCACCCTATTTTACTTCTTCCATCGCGCAATAATTTGTCGAACCGCTACCCCCCCCCCTTCCTCCTTCCAACCCTCCAGCCTCACACACACGTACAGTCCTCTTCAACCCCCTCCTTAGCTCCCTCGCTTCGGCGGTGCACGTGCATGCCTTATCATACCCGCTTAATTTCAACGCCTCGGTTGTGTGATTCCATGACACACATTCACACGCAGACATCGTCACCTACGCATTCAAGCGCACGCACACTTATACACACACGAACACGCGCGCGCGCACGGGCACGGACGAGCCTGATGAGTAGACCCGATCTCTTGGGCGGGCTTTCATAGAAATAGACATAACGTACAACACGTTAACAACACATGGATGTAAAAAAAAATACCCTCCACATTATTGCAGATCAAGTGATGACCTCTTTTGAGAATCTCTCTAACAAAGTGTGCGAGCGTGCATGTGCGTGCGTGCGTGTACTTGTGCGTATGCGTGTGTGTGGCTGTACTCACCACCTTAAATTCCCAAAGAAAAACAATACCCTGATTATTAAAAGTGCAAATTGGTTTATGATGTTGGAAGTAAAACTGTTTCATTTTCACGAACATTCATCGACAACGGAGCAACAGCTGATGGCGTAATTCGAGCGAATAAGGATAAACAAAATAAAAATTACGGTTTGTTTCACTTGTATAGAACTGTGCTTGATAAAACTTTCACCAGAACACGAATATTTAACGAGGTTTGTTTAGTTTTTTTTGTAAATTCTTTTGTACATTTTGATTGCGCATTATTTTGTTCACATTTGTTGGGTTACAGATGCTTGAAATGGTGCGATATTACGTCATTGATGCTAGATGGAGATGTTTTTCGTCATTTTTTCAGAGTATGACTGTTTAAAAAAGTTCTCATTCCATATGTTGATTGTGCTTTGCTTCTTCTGATAACGAAATGTGTGCTAAATCATTATTCGGAGTACAAACTGTTTTTAAAATAAAGGAAGCAGAATCGTCCATAAAACACATATTAACTAAGACTTACTGATTAACAGAAAATGAAATTAAAGAAGCCCCATAAAAGGTGTGTCTGGTAACAAGTTTGTAGAAAAAGTACTTAACATCATAAACACGAGACAAATAGTAATCAAGGCTAATATATTGTACAATATGTTTCATGATATATAACTGTGGAAAGGTTTTTCACTTTGATGTTGCAGAAAAATGTTTTGATAAAAGCATTTGCTTGAAACAAACTTGTAATGAGAACGCATTTTTCATAACACAACAGAAAATATTTCCCCAGCAGCTTCTTGCGAAATACCTTGATGAAGTAATTGCTTAAATGCAACAGCAGCAACAATAACAGCAACAACATCAACAGCAGCAGCAACAGTAATGTTATTGTATGCAATAAAGATGTCACTATGTGAAAATGTTATGTTAGCCGAAACCCCTGCGACCGCAGCAGCGAGTTTAAAAATAAATAAATGAAACGTAATAGGCTACTTTTAATTATACAGCATAGTTTTTTTTTAAAACCTAACAGGATACTTGTTGATGATAAAGTGCGCTTTACAAAAACCGTTTCAGGATACATTTTAATTGCACAGGGCACTATATCAATAAACATTCAAACGAAATTTATTTTCTCAGCGTTGTCCTGGCAATCCCTATCTGGCATTCCGTCCTGACCACTCTCTGACTAAAATAATTCGTCGTCGAATGAGGAAAACAATGATGTCCCTGACGTTCTGTTGTGTTTTTGTGGTGATTCTGTGTGATACACGATGATATGTATGATAAGAATATGAATAAATCGAAGTGCAAATAATAGGCAGTGCATTACTTTTTCTTTCAGAGATGAACACATGAATAAATGAATAAATATACCCGCGTTGCTTGTGAACAGAACGCAGTTCGATATCTGACACGGGCACAATTCTTATCTGTCCTTTGTAAGATGCTTGTCGTCGAGTTCTTGTCATAACCCTGTTCCATCGCCTGGCATACAAAACCACATAGAAAAAACTCAGAACGACTTTACGAAAGCTTTAGAAAGCTGACGTTATCGGGAGCGTAGTGATTCACAACCACGTTGGATTCTACATCAATTACAAAACTACGACTTTACAGAAAAATTATTGACCTGTCTGCTTATTTGAACGTGCTTCAAGTTTCAGCCTCAGTAGAGGTACCTACAGTAGTCTAATGGGTATGGCAGAAGTTACACTACGGGGAGCTGAGCGGGCTAAAATGTTGAGACGTCGTGTATAACATACTGAATGTCTTGTGTGTGCTACTTCTCAGACGCATAGTTGTTTATGTATATCTGTGTGTGTGCATGCGTGCGTGCGTGAGTGCGCGTGTGTATGCGTGTGTGTGTGTGCATGTGTGCGTGCGTGCGTGTGTGTGTGTCCACTGGTGCGTGTGTAGATAATGCGCTACTGAACTTTCAAGAACCTTCCCGTCATTTCAGCGTCTTTCTGGTCCTTCAACCTCTTTCCATTGCGATTCTGTGCAGATCACATTTTCTGTTTCACGCATTTTAAATTATTATTAATATGCTTAAGCAGCCACAACAAGTCCTAACAAATACGATGGGAGCAGGACGAAATGCCGAAAGCTAGAGCTAACCAAGGATTTGGGCATGGCGTAGGGGGGAGGGGGACCTGAAACTTACAATGGACTTTTCCAGTAAATGAGCACACTAGGCTAGGAACATGCCAAATTTAGAAACATAATTGCAGAGAACATTACTGCGCGGTAATCGTAATTATAATCAGCGGCAATGAATGTATAAATTGTATGCAACGAATCAATGATTCCCCTTCTTTGGGCCTGGTCAGACTGATACACTGGCTGGGATTTATCTGTGTTTGGGGCAAATAAATATCTCCGACATGCTAGACACGCTATCTGCCCGTACTGTGCAATAGTGTGTCTGGACTCTGTAGAGCCGTGTGCAGCTCTTGAATGCTGCCTTTGTTCTGCGAGCCCTACCACAGGAAAGGAGAACGATTTGTTAAGCCGGCAAAATCTTAAGCACTCTATGATAAGTTAACGTGGCAGTATTTTTTTCCTGCATGCAGCACAGCGAATCGTGTATACACTGAGTAAGATCTATGGGTGATAGGGCGGGCTATCTCTGGCACTACATGGAAAGGTGGTTTGCGGGGGCTTTGCTGTATATAGGAGACGTTGCTCTTTTGCCCACACACGATTCCTGTCAAAATGCGTGGACACTTTCCAACGGCACACACTGGCTGATGGCCGTGCCAGCTGGGGAAGCGACGCCTAGTGTAGTTGACAGTTGAGAGAGTTTTCAGCTTGTGGAAAAATAGTGACAAGAATTTTTTTTGAATTTTTAGATGAAAAGACAATGGACTAATAGTACCTAATAAAGACAACGCCACACCTATGAAATAAAAAAAGAACAAAAGGTTTGCAAAAATCAGTGATCTTAAACAAGAAGATAAAGTCTGATGAGGCTCTTAAATGCTGCAGAGCTAGCACCTGCTACAACTGCCTATCCAGTGACTACTGAAATATCGTTGTTAAAGAGCTGGTAATCAGAATTTCAATATGATGACATAAAAAGTTAGAACATGCACACGCATAGAGGTAACAAACTTAAAAATAAAATAAAATAAAAATACAAGCTTGCAACATCCCTGAATCTGTTGGATGCTAACTCTTCCTGTTTCCGATTCTTACATGACGACATCACTTCGATTAACAATTCTTATAATTTTCATCATCACCATTGTCCGCAGTTGAATAGCACTTTGTCATCCCCCCCCCCACCGCCCAATCTCTGTCGCTCTTTGTGCGCGCGTCTGGGAATGTGAGCGTGTGTATGTTTTTAAGCACGCACGTGCGCGCGTGCGTGTGTGTGGTGGGTTAAAACCTCTTCCCTTAAAATGCATTTCATCACTTCTTCCCACCCATTGACGACGAGTTACGGGGGAGGGAGAACCCACCCACACCGCATACTTTATTCTGTCCCTCCCTCCGCCTAAGCCACTATCGCGCTCTCACCGGCTTACACTTTTCTCGGATTTTATTTTCCTGTAGCCTTTTCGAGAAATTAAGGTGTTGGAATCTTTTTGAAAACCTGCTTATATAAAGTATATATATATATAGATCGATTAGCGCGAACAAAAAGTATTTACGGTATCGGAAAGTACTCGAAGTTAATAGAAAGGCTGCAAATTATTTTTTTAAAGTTTTTTTTTTATTTTCACATCATCTGACAGAACCGAAGTACTTTCTCAACCGCATCAATCCGTATCTTCCTTTGAGAGAGAGAGATATATAAAAGAGAAGAGAGGAGAAAAGAAGATAAGAGAGAAAAAT
Organism: Lanistes nyassanus; assembly: GCA_004794575.1. NCBI lineage: Eukaryota > Metazoa > Mollusca > Gastropoda > Architaenioglossa > Ampullariidae > Lanistes > Lanistes nyassanus. Next base: position 81,925 of record SMGT01004166.1, read on the forward strand.
AAAGGCATACGCCGAAGAGAAAATCAGTTTACCGAACAGAAAGAAATTCCATCCCAGGCCTCCTTCACATCGAGGTAAAGGTGCTACCCGACCAGCTCCCAGCGGGTAGTTATACCTCGGCAGCTTACAAATCCCCTCTTGGCGAGCGGACCTCTCTTCAGTCAATCGACTCCTGCTGTGGTCGCAGTTTTGGCACTGTTTGAACTCAAGAACCCCTTCCGCCCACACGCAGGATGCGCTTTGGTGCTGTCGCGTGTATCTGAAGATTGCACGAAAAACCTCGACAGGCCGAGTGGGTTACTTTTAAGAAACGACCGTGACCCTTTCAAACAATTTTTTTTTGTTGACTTGCTTCAATTTTCGAAAGGGTATCTTTCGGGATGATTCTCAGACATGCTTTACCGGCGGGAGACGCTCTCAAGAGAAGCACGGGTAACCGCGTTGTCTGGCGCCAGCAGGAAATATTTTCTTTTCATTTTATCTTATTAAATTATTATTTAAAAAAATCTTTGGCAGTTTCCGCTTATAGCGTCAAAAACATTTCGAGGGAAAGGTTCCTTAAAATGTGTTCCGGGTGATCGTAGAAATACAGGTGTTTCTTGTTCCACTAATGTCTGGATTATCTCGTGTACAGGCAAAGTGCTTACGGTTAGCAGAGACGTGGACTGTGTGCACACTGACGTCTTCCGTCTTCACAACAAACTGCTCTAAATAGTTCTTGACTGTAGCTGATTTTCCAACCAGACAATAACACTCCTTAAGGCGAGTAATTATTCAATACATGATATTGACCTCCTTCTCATATGTTTTTGCTGGCATGCAGTTTGCCAATGTTTAGAATTTGAAAGCAGAGTGACAGATAATTTGACAAGGAGGGACAAGCCATCAAAGTTTCCCTTTCGACATCATAAGAGTAGGTTACAATGACATTAGAGATCGAGAACCCTATAAGCAAGTAAGGGAATAACAAGTAAGGGAATAACGCACTTTTTTCTCTGCAATTCTCTTCTCGCCATTAATTTTCGCGGCTGTTCTAGTTCTAACTCTAGTTCTGACTTCAATGTGCGTAGCACTTAGAAGCCTTGAAAAAAAATATTGCTTTTTAACATAGTTTCCCTATCTTGTAACATTGGCACATTGCAGCATTTCTTTGACTGGCGTGTGCAGCAGCCGTTTTTCTTCGAGGTGCAGGGCTTTGTTTGGTGAGCGTCCGTTATTTCTTGTCCATGCTTACAAGTCCCTGTAATTTGTACTTTCAGATACGATACTGAGATACGGGATTTTCTGAAAATCAGTTTGGGAAACAACGTCATTGCCAACACTTCACGAGAAACGATTTAATGCCATTGCCAAGACAGCCCGGGAAACATTTTCATTACCAACACAGCCTGGGAAACAACGTCATTGCCAACACATCCTGAGAAACAACGTCACTGCCCAGACAGCCCAGGAAACAATTTAACGTCATTGCCAAGACAGCCCGGGAAACAATGTCATTCCCAAGACAGCCAGGGAAACAATGTCATTGCCAGCAGACTGAGAAACAACGTCATTGCAAAGACAGCCTGGGAAACAACGTCATTGCCAACAGCATCCTGGGAAACAAGACCCACTGGAGACAATAACGTCATTGCCAAAACAGTCCCGGAAATAACGTCATTGCCGCGGCAGTCAGGGTAAAAACGTCAATGGTACCATAGCTCAAGAATCAAAGTCCTTGCTAAAAACAGCCTGAGAAACAATGTCATTGCCAACACAACACAGGGGTCAAAGTCATCACTAACACACCCCGGACAACATCGTCACGGCCAAGACTTCAGTTTTAGAAGAACCAATTTCCGAGCGAGAAACCTTTGTATTTAAAACGATGCAGTCAGCTGCCAGAAATACTCCTTCTCACAAAGTCATCTGGGAATATTTAGACAATGCTGACATTTTTCTAATTGCAAAGGATCTTCCTGAAACAAACAAACCTAACAAACATCAGGAAAGAAGCAAACACAGAAAAAGACAAGCGGAGACAAACGGATGGACAGACAAAAAGAAAGAATAAATAAAAGAAAGATACAACTACAGACTTCACACGCGTCTATTTTCGGTCCTCGCCCGTTGTTATTTAAAGAAATAAACTAAATGGAGGCTGGCAGTAGTTTGAAGTCTATTCAGATCTACCTGTTGAGGGAGGACAAAAATCCCTGCCTCGCCCATCCCTGTTTCGCCCGTTGGCAGAGCGGAAGGGGGCGGTTCCAATTTGCCTACAGAGCGTCAAACCATTACGTTTTGTGTCACCCTGGCAGTTTCAGCAGCTCTCACTAATCTCACGTGCGCGGTGCAGCTTACGCTTACCTTGAATGAGGTATCACCTTCAGGGACCACTGGCGTAAGTTTGTCAGCGAGGCTTACAGGTAGCAGGGTTCGCCGAGGACAACTTGGCACCCATCTGATGGAGCCTGCTTTGTCCATGTCGTCTGTTGCGAACTGACTGACTGACTGACTGACTGACTGACTGACTGACTGACTGACTGACTGACTGACTGACCGTCGATTGTACTCCACTCGGTCATTGTTTTCTTTGCCCGTGTCGTGAACATACTTTCGAGCTGTTTAGCGGCGGCTGTTCATTTCAAACTTCAAATCCGAAACGCAGATTAGACTCACTGTCTTCGCAGGTGCTGTACGAAACAAGAGCTGTTTCTCAGCATACCTCCGCTGTCATAGTTCCAGATGTATTTTCCGATCCTCTGACAAAGGCTAAAGGTAAATCTGCTGTTTCCCCTTCTCCAGTCTTGGCCAAGAGGTTCAAGTTATAAAGGGCGTGGCTAGAGTCTAAAGTAATGGCTTTGCACTAGTCCTTCAAACACACGTTGCACCATCTCATTGGCTGCCGGCTCGTTCCTCTCCTTGATTAGTTTGTTCTGCCCGTCTCAGGTTTGGCCCCTGATAAGGTAAGAAATGAAGAGGCGTGCTCGCAAGCCACAATTCTGCAGTCGCTGCTTTCTGCGGAGCTGCTTTCTAGGTGAACATAATACTGTGTCAAAAGTCGCTGGAGTGACTGCTAGATATCACCTGGCACTATAAACTTAAAGACATGTCAGCCTTAACCTCGGTGTCTTCAAGTGCGTTGCTGTAACTGTACACCGCACTCTTCGCAGTTCACACAAGAATAATTTTCTTTCTTTCTTTCTTTCTTTCTTTCTTTCTTTCTTTCTTTCTTTCTTTCTTTCTTTCTTTCTTTCTTTCTTTCTTTCTTTTCCTTTTCAGATTTCTTTGTTTTGGCTCTAGACTCGCCCGTCTAGCTGTTGGAACTAACTACCCTATGCGCATATGAATCAGCAGTGCAAATCCTCTTATTTGTGGCGACGATCTGTCTAGACTCCCTCTATGCACCTTGTTGTCGCTGACGCCTGTGGTGTAGGTCGCCCTGATTTGACGTCTGCGAAGTACAGCGGCGCGGAGCTCACCGCTGACACCTGGAAATGGGATGGAGGGGAGGTGGGGGTAGGCGAGATGTCCTCGATGTTGACTAAAGCACGTGTTTGGTGTATGTTAAGAGGTCAGAAAAACTCACGAGGGGTCATTAATATGACAGTGTTAGTGACCAGCAGTCAGTGTTGTTGGCATGACGACGCTGATAGTTTCCAAGTTATTGCAGACTTACTTGACCGTAAGCATCATAAATAGAAAAACATTATTAGTGGAATCCTTTTTAAAACTAGCTACTTTAAAATGTCATGATGGAATTTTTTTATTTGAATTTGCAGATGCTGCAGGCATCAGTTTTGATTCTCTTGCATTGAAACCCAACTGAAATTAATAAATGTTTATTCACCACAGTTGACTTGTTAACTGAGTGTTAACTGGTGATTGTTTTGATGTTATGACCGACCGGCCGACGGACTCAATGACCGACCAACCGACTTACTTGAATGGCAGACTGAGCGAGAGATGAGAACGATGTTGACGTGTGAATTTTATTGGTTATTGAATTTAATTTGGTTATTGACGAGTGTACCGACTGGCATAAAGCGCACGCGCCTACATTTTCTGTGAATCTAGAATTTCCTCATAATATGCGTCGGTTTTCTGTTTGTACAGATCTCATTTTTGGAAAGTGGATTACTACATAACAGGTTCCTAGGCAGAAGGAAGAGGAAACCCTTAAAAAAACGACTGTACATGAAGCTAGTGCCCATATTGTCATGGCGTCTTCTCCAGTCCTTGGCGGGTTGCAGCGCAGGAAGTTATATTTTTTAAAATTTTGCCACACACCGCTCGGAGGAAACCAGAGACCTAGACGGAGACATCGACCAGAGAGTCAGTTCTGGAAGAAATCGCCGCATTGTTCGCTCCGTCAATGGCGCCCATGTAGCCAAACTCTTGTGGATTTTTGTCCCCCAACTCAAGCTTTTCGACGCACAAAAGAAGCCCTCTAAAGCCGGCTGTCCGTAGTGTTGCTCTTTTTGCATTGTCTGGACTTCAATTGCGACAGACGCCAAGACGCCTGTAGGCAACGAAGGACGACTGCTCGTGTCAGAATCGGCTGTATCGCTTTCACCCAGAGAGCAGCAGAATGGCTGAATCGGGGAATTCGTTTCGATGGGTGTTGGGGCGAGCAGATCGTCGTTTCATTATCTTTTTAGCGCCGGCACGGTTGACAAAACGCGGGGATTATAGACCACAGAGGGAAGGATGAAGTGAGACTCTTTTGTCACTGCACCCCCGGAGCAATCGAGCGTGGCTTGACACGCTTGTTCGACGAGGAAGGCCGTGCCAGCGTCAGGGAGGTTTCGGGGTTATTGCGTGCGCACGGCTTGCTACTGTCGATATTTTCAAGAGCGTACCGATGCCCCCTTAAAAGTAGCACCCCTTCTTTACTTACATTTTTCATCCTCAGCCCTCAAGGCCCTCCACCATCACCAGGGGGAACCCCCCCCCCCCTCGCTGTGAATGTCGACGCAAGCTGACACTATTGCCCAGTGTGACTGCGGTCAAGTTGTTCACGATGGACCAAATTGCATCTGTTTTGTCTGGAAAGGTGCTGATGACTTCGTGATGACGGATGTTTGCTGATTGGCTTCGAATATCGAGTTTTCTTGTTCCAAGGCCCAGCTGTTGCAACAAGCTGATCGTCTTTTCTGGTACTTGTTGATGCCCAGTGAAGTGGGCTCTGTCGCATGACTCGCATCTCGTGCAATCTGCATGCATTGGGCGTAAATCCTTTTGTCGTTCCCACCTCCTCAACTACCTCCAGACACTGTCTTGTCAGCGGGTCGGGATCTGCCTTGTGGTTGGACGATTGCAGGATTCACGTTGGCTCATGTGTCTGCAGGATGCACGCAAAAAGTTGAATCTGTTTACAGTGGCAGTTGCGTGGCACGTGTTGTTTTATGTAATGGGGCGCTCACTCTTTTCGGAATAAACGACCGTCACGTAAGGTTTATGCTAATGTTTCCGGACGTGTTTATCCCAGTAACTGAACCTGAAATGAACAGCAGCATTTCTGTGGTAGAGAAAGCAAAACGGAACAAAACTAAAGAAGGTTAGTACCTTCCCATGGACATCTTGTAATTACTGTCTCACTTTGTTTCAGTCGCTGTATGGCATCCCTTCAGCTGTTGTATCTCACATCATTCTGACCATCACCAAGAGTCTGTGGAACTTGTTTGCCTGTATGAGTGTTCAGCTGATTGTGGTGTAAGCTGCGTTTAGTGCTCCTCAAGTTACACGCCATTCCTGATTTTAATCCAGTTTGTCGGCTTCACATACAATGTAAAAGTGTTTGCATCTATATATCATGCACGCTTTACATGTGAATACACAATCAGACAGATTTTTACGTAATACACATTTTAACTCAGACCTCTGTGTTTGTTGATGTCATAGAAATTCCACGTGACCTACCAATTATACACAGTCTAAATGTGATCTGCATGTCTATCGACTTCACACATTAAACTGTGACTTACATGATTATACCGAAATTCTTTATGATTTAAATGCGACCAACAGGATTGCAGACGTGATGCATATTTAAAAAACAAAGAAATTGTGCTTGACAGAGCTTTGTGATATTAGTTATAAGACGCGCCGCCCAAAAATTACAATTACCGTCTAAACCAAAGCAAATACTGCTAAGAACAAGCAGCAGTCTGAAAGCCATACTCCATTCCCGGGGTCAAAAGATGCCACTGGGCATTTTTTTTTTGCGGTGAGGTTGAAGGTTAGCAATTGTAAAAAGTTTCAATGATTGTGAAATTTTAAGGATATCATTTTAAATATTAAATGTTGTAAATTTAATATTAACAAATATCTATTTTGACAGGTTAGTTTCTTAAATTTTGGCACTTCCCTGTAATTGTTAGATTTGTGAATTGATTCTCGTTTTACGAAGGATGTACTGCGCCTCTCCCTCTGTTAGCTGCTGTGTTTTGAATTAATGTGCTGTATACTAATACATTGAAACACAAAATACATTTCCATCAGGTATTTCTACAAAAATATCTAAACGAGTGTGCTTAAATATGAGACAAATTATTTTATGATTTTGTTCCAGAATTTACGTGATTCACATTACTTAAATGAACCAGGATAACAACAAGATGATCCAAAACTCGTTCTTAAATGAAATGTTTCAGCGAAAACACATAAACCGTACAGTAAGCATTGACCGACAAAGACGTACACGCACATCTTCAACAGTCCTGTTAAAATCTTTGAAGAATGCGACTTTAACAGGATTGTAGTCTTTTTTTATATAAAAAAGGTTTTACACTTTATTTTCTATAATATTTATTTTCTGTTCGAGTCTGTCTGTCCTATAGTCTGTATTTTCACTGTTCATATCTCTTCAACAATTTCTGAGTTCTGACACTATAGGGTAATTTGTTCTTCCCCATTTTCATTGTCTCGCTCTTTCACTCATTCACTCCCCTCAAACTTCCTTCTTCAAAAAGTGTTTAGGCTGCTCATTAGTCCATTCGCTCTTAATTCAAGTATTCACACTTATTTCGTTTCAAAACCTATCTGGAACTAGTCTCCATGGATTTATAATTGCAGGGCAGTATGCTCACAGACGTTACATATGTAATTCTAAGGTCTGTGGTATGCTGGTTCTCCAAACGTTTTTCAAAAAAGAAATTGACTTGATGCAACACTGTGTCAGAGATTGCTTTTCTCGTATGATTCGTGTCTGCTGTTTTAAAACTTGTTATTTCGTTTCATGTTTTATTAGAGTTTCATATCTTTGAAAATGCCAGAATTACAAGAAAGTAAAATTTATCTGGGGGTGGGGTGGGGGTGGGGCTGTGGGGAACCCCATAAACTTTCACACTGTGATTTAAAGAAACCTACATGTGGCATCGGGCCATTTTTATTTTTGTAATTAGTATCAATTAGTCGAAAATATTCACTTTCCGCTCCGTCGCACACCACCGGTCACCCTACCTCACTCTCACCAAGCGACCCAGGGTGTGTGTGGGGGGGGGGGGGGGGGGGCGTGTTCGTCTTGCGTAGGACTCCTCACAAACACAAACACGATGTAGTTTTCCTTAAAAAAAAGGACCCGGTCTTTTTTTATTCAACTACACGCTCGCACTCCCTCTCTGATACTCATGCACTTATCAACTCTTACGTACACAGCGCGTCCAGCTAACTTCCACCGATCACAGCGCGGGTACACAAACTATCTTATTAACATCACGACTCTTTTTGCTCTCATCTATCGCAAAAAGTACAAGACTAATCGATCGCGGTTCCTCTCCTCACGTTTTACACAAAAAGTCAGTTCTCCACAAATGATCCTGAGTCAATCTTTTGAGTCGGTTACTGTTCTTAAAGTATCTGGTTCTCCTTTACCTTAAGTGTTTTTCACACACACTGAAAAACTAAAGTAATTATCCACAAAGTATCTCAAAGTGTTGTCACACAGACTTATTATCAAAAGTAATTATCCACAAAGTATCTCAAAGTGTTGTCACACAGACTTATTATCAAAAGTAATTATCCACACAGGATTTCAAAGTGTTGTCACACAGACTTATTATCAAAAGTAATTATCCACAAAGGATTTCAAAGTGTTGTCACACAGACTTATTATCAAAAGTAATTATCCACAAAGGATTTCAAAGTGTTGTCACACAGACTTACTATTAATTATCCGCAAAGGATATCAAAGCGTTGTCACACAGACTTACCATCAAAATAATTATCCACAATGGAGTTCAAGAGAGAGTAAATCGGACAGTTTCTTTACTGTTTAGGATTTCCTCTCAGTTCTCCCACCCAACGTGTGTCCTTTACTCTACAATAGTCACGCTATATTATGACGAGGATGTCACATCACCATACACCGTAATCTCTAGTGTCTCAGATTTTATAAGCAGAAAGCCTCTCGGGTCCAACATCCAGAAAAATCAACAACTTAAACCAGTTCACAGAAATTATTTTTATATGTCAATAAATCACTGTACAAAAGAGTACAAAATTAGTTCCTTCTAAAGTAATTTATCACTGAACTGTAAGCGTTGCTGTTAGTAACTTGCTTACATGCAATCTTTCCCATTGTTTTATAAACTTCAAATGGATTGAAACATAACCACAAGCACACAACAGTATTGCACACAGGGGAAATGGTACTACTTATAAAAGCTGATTTAAGATTTTCAGTCCAAAAAATAAACCCTCTCGGTCGGGATGCTATAACCAACTACCTCTCGCATCAAAAACGAAATCGTTAACCGCTAGACCACAGAGTCGGTTGCTTTTCATGTTGCAGAAGTGTATTTAGAATGTTACTGTAAATGAAACATAAACATTGTAAATAAAGTTATCCTGTAACTTTAAATCGTGTCATACAGTAATACCTCCATCACGAATATTAGTATAATACACTGCAACAGATGTTTTTCAGTCAAAGTAAGACCGTGATTGTCTTATTACTTGTAATTAGACTCCGGTTGTAGTTTGTTTGTAGCATGTGCATAGGTCACAAACCTAACACTGATATAAAGGATTTAACACTAGCAAATTAACAGAGTAACGCGAATCAGTCTTTCATCCTTTTACCGAAAGTGGAAAGATGATTTGGTGGGTATTGTATAATAATTGTTATTGCGGTTAAAGCATTGCAGTGAGGTACTCTATACCGTATAGTTTCTTTTTAGCTTCACGTCGTCTGCTACGAAAGCAAGGATTCCGCTTGAGGGCGCTAGTGGTCTCTCGTCTACGGGAAGTCGACCTTCTTGATCCATCTTGGTCTCCAAGATCTTTGGTATTACTCCGTCCTTCTCTCGCTACGTCACTGTCCTTCATGCCGTCTGCACTGTTCTCTCATCGTCGACAGTCTACTAACTTTCAAAATGAGCGCGTCTTCCCCATACACGCGGGCTGACCGACACTCAGTGTTCTAAATTTAGCGCTTCGTCATCGCTCAGGGTAGTCGAGCTAGCGGACTCAGTAACGCGTCTGTAGTTGCATGGCACGTTTCCGTGACACGCTTTTTGGTATTTGCAGGTTCAAATAAATCAATATTTTACTGATTTCTATACAGTAATATTCTTTTCCTTTATTAGTAATTGATCTAGATTAACAAAAATGTTTTATGTAAGAGCATAATGTTTTAATGAAATCACAAAGAAATTATAACCAATCAATATAAAAGACGATTTTAAATTTGTCACCGCACAAATGCACAAACCTCGGAACGTCTGTATTTTGACTCTATACTGCCTTTGTCGTTATGGCATGTGGTATGATATGCGAAAAAATATGCAAGAAAATAAACGTTCGTATATTTGGTCACGATATTTTGGAGACATGGATTACCAATATTAATCCCAGTAGCAAGCTTCCAGCTGTTGCTAAATTTATGAAGGTTTGTCTCATATAAAACACTTGAAGACTCGGAAATATGATCGCTAAGGAAATAAACTATAGAGGGAAACCCGTTTTCGATATACCTGCATCTACATTAAAGGTTTCCTTAGCCGGGCCCCGTATGGACCTAAAATGTACTAAATTTATACCCGAATTCTGGATCAGTTATTCCTTTCTAAAATTCTATATGTGCAAGGCCCAAATAGGGAAACAATAACTATTCAACACGCATGCGTTATGGTTAGCACTTCACTTCTTCTCTGTAATCACTGCGCGAGCAGAAAAGAATCCACGAACCAAACTGGTCCAGCACAACCAGTAGTGAGATTGAAATTCTTCTTGAGGGGTTGAGAGTCGACGGACCCGCAATGCTGGCCGCAGTCACCCTGGCAATCATTTTTAAAACAAAACCCTTAACTTGAAGCAAAATAGCAGATTGCGTGTCAGCAGATGGTGTGACCTTGACCTGTAGCAGTGGTGTTAAGTGCCATCCCGATTCACAACTTTCACCTGCAGTGCCCAAAATGTCAGCTTTTCCAAGTTTTTTTTATGTATCTCTAAATCATCAAGTACGTCGAATGGATTTTTTTCTGTCTCTGAGAACCCTGTTTCGGCGCACTAGGAATAAGCTATTTGCTCCGGGGACGACCGAAAGACTTTTTACAGAATAACGAGCAAAAACAGGCTATTCAGTTTTTTTGCATTTGGGAATTAAAGGAATCTATTCTAGAATATCGGTAATGACAGGAATGAGCAAGCTTTTCGGTTGTCTTGCACACGGGGCCTGATTAGTAAGCATGGACATGTTCATCGAAGTAAGACAGACACTCGACGGGTTTTAGGTAAATGTGCGACTGCAGGACGAAAAGATACTTGCTTCAGAAAGTTCACTAAGAGTGAGAACAGTCAATGATGAGATGCAGTTACACAGGTTGAGGGTGATGATAATGATAACAATAATAATAAATATCGTTACCAATGTAGCAGTGAAATTGAAAAAAGGCTCAGTAGATATCAACAGCTCATATTCGATTATCGTTGGTTCTTATTATATACCTACAAATAGATACACTTTTTTCTTCGCTGCATTTTAAGTGAATACTAGAGTCCACACAAAGAAAACCATCACTGCTTTTGTTAATGATGGCTTGGATAACGAAAAAGATGTGGGGATGGAAAAATCCATTCCCAAAATAATGTTATCACAGGTAGATCAATTTTGAATAGCCTTTTTCTAAATCAAGTCATTAAAAGATGAGAGTCCGCGATAACTTGTCAAGTTCATGTTAGCACCTGCGGCCCCGATGTACGCGATAAAGCTTTATAATTTATCGCAGTCAGGATTAGCTACATTTACCAGGTATGTTAATCAAGTTTCTTTTTGTCTCTCTTTCTTTCTTCGTGTATTTTTCTTTCCTACCATAGTACCATGACGGACTTATATCACTGGATGTCTGTCTCGGGGGGGGGGGGGGTTAAGGTCGTGGAGGGTCAACTTGTCAGTACGGGTATTCACCAGTTCCGGTTGATGTGTTGGCAACTATCGCGATGCTGATTCGAGCGAGCTGAAGGTGAAGAAAAGATGACTATGACTAATGGAGCAATTTGTTTTGTTGTCGGCTGTCACACCACTTCAGCTAAGTGTAAAGGGTTATCGTCTGTAAAACTTCCAACAGAAGGTGTGAAAAGACGCAGGAAATGAAGATTCACGCTATCAACCGACGCGACGGCAGCAGGCAAAGATCTGTTCTCGGCACTTTGATGCAGTCTTGAAAAATTCTTGTTCACTTGATGCACAACTTTGAGACAAACCTGAGCATACTTTGTATTTTGCAAGCTGGTATGGAAGTATAATTTAAAAAATTTCCATTTAATCTAAACCATACGTTCTAAAACCAAAGGCAGCATAACAGTTGATATTATTATTATTATTTTTACCTTTTAACAGTAACGAAAATGTTTGTTAGGGAGGTTAACAGAAAAGTTTTACTTAAAAAACACAAGGGTATCAGTGATGTTCATTATGAAAATAGACTGAATTTTCTTTGACTATATACACGCAGTGTGGGATACAAAAGGCTAAGATGTGATAAAAATGAGGTGTCAAGCATAACCCATGCCGTCTGTGATGAAATAAGTACTTAAGTCTTACTTCCATTTGACTATTTTTCAAGCAAGCAGACAGAATTCATTTTACTAAGAATTTCACTCATGCTATTAGGTTGTCACTTTTTTTTAGCTATTAACATTTGCAATAATCTGCCCACCGATACTATCAATGCAGAAACGATAGACGTTCTCACCCTTTATAAGCAATCATTGGAACACATTGCTGAATAAAACGCTTACTGAAGTTTTAAAAAAAATCTCTATCAAATGCAAACACAAAATACAAAGCATAGAGTGGGTCAAAGGATGCCTTAATAGCGATTATGAAAAATAATAACAGTAACCATACCCATACACACTTATTTTATTCAACATCGTCATTCCTTTTTTTTTAAACTATAAGCAGCAACAGATGTCAACTTCACTCTGAACAAGTGACACGATAAGCTGCAGTGTTTTGACCATCGTCACAACCGAAACTTATCATCGACCAGAACTAAACTTGTCAAACTAAAAAGCTTAGAATATTCCTTATTTTCAAGGTCACTTTTAACGTCTATGTTTATTTTATTCGCTGTCCACAGCAGTATGTCGAAGCTGGTGTGTCCGTCTCGCAAGTCACACCACACTGTCACTGTACATCGTGCAGTACGTACTTTGGTCACATCACACTGTCACTGTACATCGTACAGTACGCACATGGTCTCGGGTGCATGTTTCACCTCGATTCAAGAAATTTATTCATTACCCACAACGTTCTACAGTCCCAAACATTATTTCATCATAAGAAATCTACACTTTTTTAATTCAGCGAGTAAAACTAAGTATTCACTTCCAAAATCCGCTCGATATCGATGTAAGGATCTACCTTCGATCACGTCTACCTCCAAACAAACAAACAAACAAACAAACAAACACTGGAGGAAGAGAATACCACGCGCTGACTGCGTGACCTACTTTGAACCTGTTAAGCAGCGAACTGTTGGGAAAACCCAGCTGACAGACATCCAGTGATACAGGTCCGTGGTACGGTACCATGTTCCTCAAAAATGAACAGACCATAGCTGTCTGCTTTTATGAAAGGAAAGGAGGAGCGAGACAGAGGGGAGGTAAGCAGGCTTCCACAGAGGGACGGACGGACTTACGAATGGTGAGACCGAGGCAGGGGGAGGTAAGCAGGCTTCCACAGAGGGAAGGACGGACTTACGAATGGTGAGAACGAGGTAGGGGGAGCGGGGGTGGGGAGAGAGAAAGAAGGGATAGGGAGATGGAAGAAGACACGAGGGGGACAAAACAAAGACTGCATACAACAGTACCTTCATTAAGCCTCATTCAAATCCTCTCTCTACAGTCTCTACAGCAGGAGTCGGGCCTCGCTGTGGCGGTTTGGACTATTTTGGCTGGCAGTTTACGCCTCGTACGCCAAGCTTTGCTCCCGGAGGCGCCCGTGTTTATAAACGGCAGTGATGTAAGATGCCGATAGCAGGTCGTCCAGACCATGGCAGCCTGGCCAAGGCAGGAGCAGGCTTCAGACCATGCGGCATGAGCAACCCGAGTTCGTACCGCCACCAGTAGCATTCTGCACACATCGTGCAGCGCGTGGACACCATGGTGCTGCACAAGAACTCTGGCTGAGGAGTGTCTTGTCTCGCCTTGCCTCGCCTTGCCTCGCCTTGCCTCGTCTTGTCTCGTCTTGTCTTCGGCACTGTGGTTGATAACGTGATTCAATCGATCGCCATGCTTAAACCAAGAGCTGCATTTATGCCAAGAGGAAACACATTGAATATGGTGCTTATTTTATTTTATTTTATTAAGCTTATTTTGAAACACCGAAACACACAGTCGGCAGAAACCGAAACTGTGAAAATATTTGGTTCGGGGTGGGAGGATGGGAGGGTGGGTTAGTACAGACACGAGGTTTTGTGGAGACCAATCAAATTATTGTACGTCAAACAGCATCAACACCAGCATCCATTTTGTAAAAGTTATGCGCTTGTTTAAAAATAATTACGAAAAGGATAATTTATTTACTATTTTTTCTGTCACCACCTGATACTTGTTGCTGCAAGATTTGTGTTCAGTTGTTATTGTTAGCGAAGGCTGTGCGCGTCTGTACGAGTGGTGTTTGTCGTAACGACAAGCAGCAGCAGTAGAAGTAGCAGTATACAGCAGTAATAGAAGTAGCAGTATACAGCAGTAGAAGTAGCACAGAAACCATAGTAACACCAAAGGTATGGGTGGGGACGCTTCCAGCTGATTTTTCTGGTTTCGTCGCAGGTTCCATGCGCAGTTAAAGCATTTTAAGCAAGATGTTTTTAAGGAATGCTTTTGAATCTTGGAAGGATTGAGCGACATCATACCAGCAAAACTTACCTCGAAAAGCACTATCCCGCAGCCACGCTAGCGTAAACACAGGCGCGGAACACTGCCCCACAATTATCCATGTATACCCCTCCGCTAGTCGTCAGCGCTAAGTGTAATGTGGACTGCGCTTCCGCAGTTTCCTCCCCTTTAGACACTCCAGAAAATTTATCAACACTACAAGTTGTAATTCTGGGACTTGCTTTTGCACAGAAGTTTCTGGGATAGTGGAGTATCAAAAAGGAGCGAACTCACTCTGCGAAAACGGACTTTTTGACGACTGTTCAGCAACTAATTGGTAATTGATTCTATGAAATAAGACTGGCTGAATCACGTCATTTACTTGAGAAATAGTATACACAGAGGGATTTTCAGAACAGCAGCAATCGTTCAGCGGTTTCAGATTTTCAACTGATATTTTATCTATGTTTAATATATACTTGCGGCGAAGCAGAAAAATATGAGCCACAAAAAATCTGTAATTATTAGATAAATAAAATCTTCAATACCGTTAACAAAAAATCTAAATAAATTAAAAAAACAGATTTTCAACTTCCAAATAAACCTTTTTGTCAACAGCTGCAATGCCAGCCGCTCTGGGAGCGCCATTTGGCGCAGTTCGTAGACAGGGTTTGAGACGAATAGCCGCGTGCAAGTCAGCGTGGGATGCAAGCCACTTCCTGAGGGCCCTATTTGTCAGTCTTAAAGTTGGCAGGAAACATTTATAAATAGGTGGAGTGCAGACACGATTTGGACGGACTGTGAATTGAATGAGCCTTTTGCTGTAAGCTGCCAAAGTCTAGAAGTGATCTGGACACTTAGGCTAAGCCCCGTATGTATCAACCACAGCGCAGTGAAAAATGAGAGTCTTTTCCTCTTTTCTTCTTTCACTCTTCCCCCATCCTGCCACCTCTCTTTCTTTTAGAGGGGTTGGGGGAGGAAGGAGAAGGAAGTTGCGAGGAGTGCTTGAGAAATCTAGAACTGCTGCTGTGCCTGGATTTGGAAACTCTTTTAAAGTTTGACAAAATTATTTTTAGATCGCACAAGAACTTGTTAAAAACAACAACAACAACAGCACGTATGCAAGAAATGGTACCGTAGCATTCGTAAAAAAATCATGTTGAGATGTTATACTAAACCTTTTGAAAAGACTGTACCTATGCAAAAAATACAAACACAATCATTTTGAGATCTTATGTTAATCCTTATAAAAGATGTCATGTCTGCAAGAAATAACATTCGCAGCGTTCATTGAAAAAGTCATTGTATGATATCGCGTACCAGTTCTTTTGAAAAGACATCATTGACGCAAAAAATACTATTTGTAGAGTTCGCAAACACATCTTATATTTATCTTTGCTGGGTTTTTTTCAGCAAATTAACTCTCACATTTGTTCAGAAGAAAGACCTTTTGAGTATACAAATTAGTTCTAGCAGGCCTATTAGAGGACGGATTTAAGAAATATTTTATCGATTACAGGAATGGAAATCTGGTAGGCAGACAGAAGCCATGTTAGTCATGACCAGCAAGCCTGTGGGCCTAACTGTTGTGTAATGTTGCTGTTGTACAGTGTAGGGCAGGGCTGGGTTGTGTATTGTTGCTGTTGTTCAGAGTAGGTCAGGGCTCTGTTGTATGAAAGCCCCTATCTTCTTGCATGTAGAACATACAGGGTGAGAGGAATTTGGGACTTCCTTTTTGAATAAAAGTACGGATCACGAACTTTCATGCAGGTCAGCTGTGGTTCCTAGACAAATCTAGCGTATTGCTATGGGCAAAGAACGTCAAAAACGGTAGCTGTCAGTGAAACATGATGACTGTCAGTGAAATAGGGTAGTTATCAGTGAAACGTAATGACTGTCAGTGAAACAGGGTAGCTATCAGTGAAACGTAATGACTGTCAGTGAAACAGGGTAGCTATCAGTGAAACGTGATGACTGTCAGTGAAACAGGGTAGCTGTCAGTGAGATATGGTGGCTGTCATTGAAAGACGATGACTGTCAGTGAATTATGATAGCAGTGAAAGATGATGGCAGGGTAGCTATCAGCGAAACCGGGTAGCTATAGCGAAACAGGGTAGCTGTCAGTGATACAAGCCAGCCGTCAGTGAAATTAGGAAGCGGACGAACTCCAGCCTCGATGGAATAGGTAAACAGAATGCCAGAACAAAATACAAGTTGAAAAGGTTTTTTATTATCGCAATGCCCCCAAAATAGCAACCAAGACTTCATCATAAGAGATCACAGCAAGCAGTCTGTCCTGTACACAGGTCCCACACAGAGGAACCATGAGTGCTGCGACAAGGCCTAGGACCAAACCCTATGGTTCTCATTGTCCTGACAAGAAGTCCACTCTTCTGCTAACGCAAGATGTCTGTGTGCGAAGATCAGAGCTTTATAGATTAATCTTTTAGTCATTGCAACTGATATGATGCTTCCCTTAACGTTTAGTTTTAGGCGTCTATACCTTCTGGAACATTATGACTAAACACGCATGCTTGCGATGTTTTTAACCCCAGTGTGCATTTAAGACAGATTTTGATATTGACTTCTTTTTATGGTTACATTGTGACTTCAGTTTGGTTGTTTACCTTTGACCTACATTTAGATTTACACTTGTGTATTTGTCAATACACGTTTTGAATTGGTTGTCTGATCTGTGGCAATAGTAATTTTGATATAGGTTTGCATATATTAGTGATACATGGTTTATCGCCCATGTCTGCGTATCAAAGACCTTTTGCCACTCCTGCGTGAATATATCCAGATGCGAGTTATTACTTACGCCTCTAAGTGCCTATGATGCACGTTTGACATTTGCTCGCCTGCAGCTGCGACCAACACCAATTCCTCTGTATCCATCACGTATTTTGACTTCGACTCTCGTGTACTGTGCGACGTACAGCACACAGCAGCCGCGCCTTTTTGAACCCCCCTTCCCCGCCACAGAGGGCAGGCCACCAAGGTTGATTGGTGTGTTTACGCGCAAGTTGATCCCAGCTTTTCGCAGGAAGTAACTGCTCCTCGTCTGTCAGGGGTCTTAGGTTTACGTGTAAACGGTTTTGAGAAGCTGCCGGGGCGGGCACGCACGCACGTGCGCGCGTGGTCCGTCCTAGCATGAAGTACATGCAGATGACATGTGCGGGGTGAACCTGGCAACGGTTGCGCTGGGCACCGTGAGATGCGCATGCGCAAACAATGACGAATTTTAGTCGTGGGTGAAGGCGGAGCTGGAGAGAGAAGACAGGTCAGGGCGGCGAGTCTGACGATCAAAGAAATATTCTTGTGTATAAGCAGCGGTCTATGAGGTTTTATCTTTTTCATTTTAAAATTTCCAGCCACACAACACGAGTGGTTCACAGAAGAAACACTTTCAGTTACAAATCATTTACAATATATTCTCATTTCCACAGAACTTTCAGTAATAGCAGTGAGCGAGCAAGCAAACGAACGAACGAAGGAACGAAAGAACGAACGAACGAACGAGCAAGAGAACCTGCCTGGATGTATGAAACTTCTGAGAGAAGAATGATGGAAAAGACAGAGACCTCATGGACACTGAATGCTGACACTAATCAACTCACTGCGCTCACATACCCCGTCGGAGTGGACCAAACGATGCACGGGTCGTTTACAAGAATCAAAGACCTGGATCTCCAGAGAGAATCTTAGACAAGGAATAGCGGGACTGCCCTGCTTCTCCCTGAGTCGCACACGTGCCGGCTGAGCCTTCTGGCAGTTTGCACTTCTAAACAAGGAACAGTGGTATGTATTTACCTTTGTGGGCTGCAGACGCGACTTTTCAACGCCCCCGGCACGACAGACTCAACGTGTCGGGAAGAATTTCTAGCTTGCGGACGCGCACACGTAGAGTCTTGCCTGCACTCCTGGTGCTCAGGTTCGTCAAGAGATAGTCGGGGAGGGCAATACATTTATTTCGTCATAATATATATCCCATACATTACTTACTGTGGGGCCATGAAAGGAGATAAATCTATAAGGTAGTTTTCACGTCTGTTTCGCACGTTACGACGAGTGGTGTAGGACAAACGGTAATCAGCGTAGAGATTATTGCCATTTTACAGCTGTCTGTATAGAGTGTCTTTTTAAAAAGCGGAAAGTATACTTGAAAGTATGATAAATTTCTGAGTATCTTGGATCGAGTAAAAGATTTTAAAACAAATAGTGAAATTGCAGAAGGTAAAGTTAGACAGGCTAAATTCGAGAACAACTGTATGGTATTTACAGACAGCCTGACAGCCTGACAGCCTGGTATTATCACATTTAGAGGACATCTATGCCACAAGAAGCGAGGAGTATTAATAAGCTGTCTTTGTATTAGGAAATCTGAGGGTACAGATTAAAATTATAAATCTGAAACTTCCCAAAGCCAAGATACAGTTGTGGCTAACGCAATCATTTTATGAATGGAGTCAGAGGTACGTGGGATATGAGACAAATCTTCAACAGCAGGAGAGCTTACATGTGTACAGGTAGAGCGAACTTGGAGTCACCAGGTACAGGTAGATAGCCTGATGAGGCGGCAACAGGGCGGGGAGCAGTTGGACGTTGAGTGACAGGTGGCATACACAAAGACCGCACTCGAAACGACTTGTGTGACGACTTGTGTGACGATCGAGACGACAGCCAGCCTAAGCGGCAGAGCAACCCAGGAACCAGGGCTAGGGGTGTTGGGGGGGGGTAGGACAAAAAGGATGCACAAGGTGTGAAGCCCCCTTCAGACTGTGCAGCCCGGGTGCGTGGCCGGGTAGAGCGCGCTCGCCCAAACTTAAGGCCGGAGGGAGATAAGGGAGGGAATCTGTAGCGACAGAGTTTGAAGAAGGGACGAGGGGTGTGGGGTAGAAAAGACTGTTCGTAGAGTCTAGAGATGGAGTAAGGAGAGTGTCACACACACACACACCTGATGTTGGTAAAGTAGAGGAGGGACAGTACCAGAAGGGGGGCGTGGAAGAGAGTGGAAGAGAATGTCTACATTCTCAAAAAACCCAAACAAACAAACACAAATAAACAAACAAAGGCAAACACATTCGAACTCTTCAACACAATGGCCTCCACGCAAGCATCACGCAGTACCATACAGCGCCACACATTGCTTCAGACATGCAGTGTGTACGTTAGCCGTGCACTACCTTTCTATTTTCGAATGAACTTGCTCAAACTACCTGAATGATAAAAGAAATTTTTAAGGGTTCTAAAATATAGGTCTTGTTCTGAACTGACTACTCATGTGCGGCAGCATTTTGCCAAAGAATCGCAAGTCTCCCTGAGGTACTGTCAAGGGCTCTGCTTGCAGAAAGTCTAGAGAAAAACTAAGATGTGGGGACGTCCACAAACGCATGTGCGTGCTGACAAACACACACGTTCAAGGGGTGGGGAGGAGAAAGGGAGGGAGATAGAGAGATGGAGAGAGATGTGTGGAAGGTGGGGAGGGGGGACCCAATCCGGAAATTGCTACAGCGTGTTGAGTTCCACAGCAGCCGTCAGCGCCAAGCTTTATCACCTGGATCTTGACCGCACACAGGGCCCGGTTCTCACCTGTCTCGCTGCCAGCTCCCTGCCTCTTCTTACTGTCTCCTCCTGCGCCATTCCTCCTCCCTTCGCTTCTCTCCCCGCTCCCACTCTCCCGCTTCATTTCTCGACGCTGTCGTCGGTCTTCAACTTCTGGGCGCCGGGACTGCACGGCCTGTTAATGGAGACTGCAGCTTGTCTGGGGCTCGGGTTACGTGCCCCTGGGGTGGTCAGACGCACGCTGACCAGGTCCGCATCAGGCTCGGGATCAGTGTTGAATTTCGCCTGCCGGACTCGGGTCAGACGAAAGTCCCGGCCGACGGGTGGAGTTTGGGATGTGGGGGTAGGGAGCCTCCTTGGCACCCGACTGATGGTAGCAGACTGCTCAGACGGACTTTGATAACGTCGACAAATTGAACAGGGGTGGACACGTCTTTGTGGGTGCGTTTGAGCATGCGTGGGAGCACGAGGGCATGTACGTTTTGGGTCGTGTGTTCTTTCGTGCGTGCGTGCGTGCGTGCGTGCGTGCGTGCGTGCGTGCGTGCGTGCGTGCGTGCGTGCGTGCGTGCGTGCGTGTGTTTATGAAATAAGAATGCGAGAGTAAGAGTCTGAGGTAGACAGAAGGGTACAAAAATGTGAGTGAGAGGACAGACAGACAGACAGACAGACAGACAGACAGACAGACAGACAGACAGACAGACAGACAGACAGACAGACAGACGGGCGGACAGACAGAGAGAAAGACAGGCAGACAAACAAGCAGACAGACAACAGGCAGCCAGGCAGGCAGATTACGTAGTTAAACGACAAATCGAATGTACATCATCTACTCACCTAAGCTGTTCCCGTGATCCTTTTAACTCCTCCATGTTATTTATATATATATATACGTGTGTGTGTGTGTGTGTGCATGGGGTATGTGTGCGTATACACATCCATTTGTGTCCGAAACTGCACCCACACCCATCTCCCCCCTCCCCGCGTGCGCGCGCGCGCACACACACACAGATTGAGAGCGATTGATTTATTATTTCAGTACGCTGACGTTAAATAAGGAAATGTGCCCAGGTGTGACTAAGACACGTTCGGTAATTTCGTCTTGTCTTTAGTTCCGTTTGTCAGGAACGCCTAGTACAGTTTACTTGTACAAAGAAAGGCAGGAAATAGGGAGTTCAGCCAGCAGGTCAGCGACAGTTCGAACTGTCAAAAGGTCTTCCTGTGTTTCAGTGCGACTTTAAGAAAAGGTGCTGCGTAAGCACAAAAATTGCTGAATCAGTGAAGACGAACCTTCTAGAATGTTCTCGAACGACCAAATATTATGGGATTTAGACATTACATGACCGGATAGTATATTAGGACCGGCAGCACCCTAAACTTTGCTTCTCCATTTTACACCAGGGAGTGATATTAAAAACTGTTGACGTTAGTAAGCCCGTGGTCGGCTATCAAAGGTGACAAGGGTCTTATAGCAATAAACTCGAAGTATAGTGATAGGTTTTAACTCCGAGAACTGGAACCCGTAGTAACAGAATTGGAGTTCTGTTGTTTAGTGTATTTCCCCGAGAGGATATACATTACGAGTAACTATTTCAGAGTCGAGCTCTGGTAGTTACGAGTTGAAGATTGAGTTCGCGTCCGCTAGAGCGTCTAGGGCTTACGGACAGTAGTGCTAAGGAGAGCACATTTATAGACCAGGTAGGAATCCGCGGATTTGCCGAGTTTGTCCCTGATTCCGAAAGCCAAACGACAAAGAACACAAGTTGTGAAGAAGTTAATACATCTTGTCTTGAGTGTATATGAAACGTCAACGTACGACAGCCAGAAAGAGAGATTGAATAGTTAGATTGAGAAACGTTGAAATATTGGCTTGTGTTGAAAAGAACTTTAATTAAATATTCGTCAACCACGACTGGACCAGCGGGTCGTATCATCGCCCGTCTACATATCGTCATCTTTTGCAACATCGCCAGTCTGCAATTTCACCGCCGTCTTCAGTAACCTCGCCTGTCTTCAGGATCATCGCCATTATCCATACGTCGTTGTAAACGTCTTCTACTTATGATGTTCAAGAATTTGTCTGACACTAACATTTAGGAGTGAACTGTGAATAGTAGTGTATTGGATCTCGTGCGTGCGGAACTGTAAAGGAACACTATTCATTTTCATCAGCCAAGAAACTTCTTTTGGATTGTGTGACTGAGGAATAGATCTAATTAGTGTGTGTGGGACTTGACATGAATGTAAGTGTTTTTATACTCATTTAAATAATGTCTTGTTGTTTTGAAATAAAAATTTAAAAGGTTGAAATAGATCCACGCTTGTGTTTCTTTCGAGTGGATTGAGGCGTCTAACAAATTTCGAACACGAAGACGCATTCAGACATACAACACACTTCCAATAAACTACATTAAAGAGAGAGGAAAGCTTTTGTTTTCTAATCTGGGTCTCTAACAATTTGGTGATCTGACAACGTTTGCAAAGTCCATTTGTCACAGCTGAAAATTCGTTTGCAAAACGGATCTCTGGCCAATACAGTCTTATATAGAACTGGACTGGGCTGCTCTACTAGAGACAAGCGATCCCTTGTTGTGGCAGAATTTTGTTTCAAACAGACACGTCGTGTCACATTCTGGACATGTCATGCCAGCCTTTTCTGGAAAAAGCACAATTTAATTCCGTCACGACGTATCGCCTACCTGGAATGTGTGTGTTGCCGCAGGTTCGTTCAGCGTCATCTCTGCTGGTTTGATAGATGACCGACTAGTGGACTGGAAAGGTTCTCGGAAGGTAAACTGTGTGGAATAAAGGTGTGCACTGTAGGAGGAGACCCGCGGATGTCTTTCTCTCCGGCATTCACGTGTTCTTGGTGTAAACATACATAGTGATGCAGTGGTACCTGGAGCTGATCACATTTGATTGACTGGCTCAGACGGGAATCAAAGGTCAACAAAAGCGCAGTGAGAACAGGTAATTATGAGCTGACAGGGATGATTAGATAAAAGGTAAATGTTTTACAAAATACAATCGAGACATGGAAGATGATTTTGCAGGTGCGACAGATGACGGTCCACAATGTGTCTGGCAGGTGAATTCTGCCCTCGGCACTGTACACACGGCGGTAATGAAGGCAAGCACTCAGCTTACTGAGTCTTTATTTGTCTTCGATTAGTCCTGAAACAGATCTAGGCACGTGCCCAGTCCCACTGCGGTCCTTCCAGACCTGATCGCCAACCATCCGGACCTGGTCGGGATTGCCAGAAGGACACAAAAGGACTTTCTGTTGACTTCGCTTGCCAAAGGTTGCTGTGAAGAGCAAAGCTGGCTCAACCACTTTTGTTCCGACGCATAGGTGACCAAGTGAGCAGCGAGTACATACGTACAAGTGTAGTGACGTACTCGTTACATCGATATTGGCAAAGCTTGTGAGGAAGGTGCGGCCAAAGGGTGATCAGCGAAAAATACCCCTTAGACTTCAGCAGTCGACGGGCATCAAGCGAAAACAACCCCTCGTACCTAAAAATTCATATTCTCAGGTTTAGATCTAGACCGATCCTTATACATTTATTGTATGGACTAAGAGGCACACCACCTTTGCTATTCTTTTTCTGAGCAGTCGATGGACCTAAAAAATTTCTATGTTCTATATCTTTCTACTGCTGCTTCTGCTTCTACGACTACAGCAACACCACACACAGCCAAGACCCTTAGTGGATACTTCAGCTTACAAGGGTCAACACTATTTACACCTGTACAAGCAACTGAGAGGTGTTAAAATATTTAAATCTCCACTAGGTGTTCACATCTGCACTGAGTGTTAGATTGAGATTATACAATTTTAAATGCTTTTTTGAAGGCCTTGTAGGCACGTTAGATGCGCAACTTTGATAATGTTCACTTAAGTTTGTTTCGGGTGTACTTTAGCTTTCAGGAGTCCCCTCTGACCTCTCTCTTTTTTTTTAAACTGTCAAGAGCGGTAGCACTTTGTCACAGTTCTTTTCATTGCGTTGTAAATCACAGGGGCTTTTAAATTATTATTTATTCGTTTACAGTCAGCGTGGTAGGACAAGAGAATGGATTCTATTCTGCACGTGTCAAGCTTCATATTCGTGCGTCAGCGTTCAGTCGTACAGCAAGCGACGTCATCGCTGCAGGAAGCCTGGCCTGTCCTGCTGCGTCTGCTGGCTGCGCGCGCAACTGATCTAATTGCCGCCTCGGCCGCCAGACGGCGCTCTCAGTGCTGCCTTAATGGCGTGGTGACGACAGCTCACTCCGCCTACAAGTGTTTGTCTCTCCGCGCATGCGCACATTTGCAAGATTTAAGCCGGCTACCGTCAGCTGAAATGGCAGGCCATCTAAACAAAGTTGCCTGGCTAAGAAACGAACTGCGAGAAAGATTGTTTAGCCCATTCTTTTTAATAATGGTCGCGGGCCGTGCTATCACGGCCGCCTCATGACAAACAGGAAGACGAGGAACGGACAGCGAGAGGATACAAGGAACTGTGCCAAGGTCGTCAGAAACAGCAAACGACAAACAAGGTTTTCTGTTCTGGCTTTGTGACTTCGCTTGAGAGCAGGACCTGCATTTGTAGCCCTACCGAGTTTTTTTTCTGACTGCTGGTCTGCCATTCACAAGGACAAAGAAAGCCACGCCTTTTGCTCGCGCTTCCAAGTTTCCTTTCCCTTTGAAGCCGACGGCGTTCTATCATGGCCATTGTCGTCCTCATCATCATCACCATCGTTTCATCGTCGTCATAGTCATCGTCACCTTCAGCAGCAAGATCGGCATCGGCATTCCGTTATCATTGTCATCTTCTCTACCTAGAGGCGTGTAAGGGCAGACGAAATCTGCCAATATCTTGGCGAAGTGCTGAAACCGCGTATACCTTGCCACGACGCCAAGAATTCCGCATTTCACCAAGCTACGCCCGTGATTTATTTGCGCATAAACGCATATTTTGAGACGCACAACTCCCCACTCCCCCTCACCCCCATCCTCCCCCCCCCCCCAAAAAAAAGGACGGGGAGCGCAGAGGACGAGGTTGACGGGTCCTGTCACAACAGCATGAAGACATGTTTCGACACTTGCCTCTTGCCATCTGCATCTCGCCCAACCTCACTGGCAAGAATGGGGTGGGGAGGGGGAGAGAGGAAGGGGTAGGGACGGATGACGTGATGTAGGGAGGATGCAGAGGTGCCTCCAGCTGCAAACGACCTGACGGCGTTGATGCATTATTCTACTGTAGATGTCGTCTGCTGGACTGATGGAGAGGCCAGATAGGCAAGTTTTAATGTCTGGACTGAAAAAATGAATTTTTTTTCATAGTTTGGTTTGCGAAGAGGGAAAGACCTTGCTGTATAGTTCTCTGGTTTTTAAAGCTGGACATCTTTGTAGCTAGCAATAGATTCAGCTGCCTAGGGGTTTGTGTGTTTAATTATGTGGGAAAAAGCTAGTCTTCCTGTAAAAAAGAAGAACAAAACTTGCTGCCATTTTCTTTTTTGATATTCTAAAATTGTTACGTTCTCCCTTCACGGTCGATTACCTTCTTTCATACATACGGGTCTGCACCACACGCAGAATTCTTTGTGCGGATCGGTCTTGATTTTATGTTGTTATCGCCACAGAGCAGCGCCCTGTAAACGTATGCATTTCCCAGCGGGGCTGCAGGTTCTGCGACTGTGGCCACCTTACAGTCATAGCTTAAACATTCTACACTTGGGTGGTCACGCACGAAATCAGAAAATTTATAGCTTGAGAGACAAATCCCCTCAGCAGTTGTGGTCCGATTTTTGTTTTTGTTCCTTGACCTCTGCTCTTCTCTTCTTCTCCTGCCCACACACATCTGCACGCGCGGTTGAGCACACACACACACACGCACGCACGCGTTCAAGATTCGTTCACAACGCCCACGAACAAGACTAAAAGGTGTAGCTAGTCTGAAACACTGGCTCATTCCCTCACCCCCCCCACCCACCCCAGTACGCCGCTCACCTGCAAGAGGACAGCGCTGTGTATGACTTCTCCGTTAAAATGTGTCCAGTTGTTCGCTCTATAATTGTAGCCGCCGTACTGTGGGTTGGTTGGTGTTGATCTGTCTTTGGGCACCTCTTGGCGAAACTTACTCGAATGGTTCCACCTCCTCAGTGGTCGAAGCGAGAAGTTGGTGGTTCTAGCTCCGGCCGCCTCAGTCTAGTAGCTGCCCTGCCAGATGCCTGGGTGTATAGGGAACCGTACTCAGAATGTTTGGCCCGGTGTCAGTATAATGTGACTGGGTGGGACTAAAGACCTGGATAGCAATTATACTGGTGAGCAATAACGGTGGTGCTGCGGTACTAGCGACAGAAATTCTAGAAATATTCATAAAATTGAAAACCAGGTGTTTTCTGTCTGGTTAGCTTCTTTATTACTATATCTTTGCTGCTCCTTCTGATTGTCCCAAATATATCTGTGATTCGAGCTGCCTGAAAACTTGTGCATCTGCTCCGTACATAAAAAGGCCCAGAAATTTTACGGGATGAATTTGCCTTGTAGTCATTCTTTTTATGCGTTTATTAGGAGATGTGCAGTTTTACACAACCCAGATCTGGAAAGCTATGCTCAATCCGACCTAGTAACCCTCAACCCGACCTAGCAACCCTCAACCCGACCTAGCAACCTGCCTCTCTGTCATATCAGTCAGGCGTGAATTTCAGTTTCAGACGTGCCACCGTTTCCGTTCCGGTTGGCTTGCTTGAGATCTCAGCACTCCAGTGGCAGCTGCAGCCTCTGAAAATGCTGTTCGTGCTGGAAGCGAAGGTCACGGATTCTTCAGAAACCCAAATGATAATTTCAGTCCCGGAATGTCTAATGTTTTCTTTCAAAGTGGACCCGATTTATTGCACACTTAAACTAATGTAAATTCCACGAACTTAGTTCACCCAGGCCTAACAAGTCTACAGCCATGAAAAGCTGTGCATCGGTTTACAAGAAAGTATCCTTCGTTGTCTAATGAATAATGTCTTTTCCAACCTGTAATGCATTATTGATGGCAGAGGCCAGTCGGTGTGTTGCGCTGATTCATACTGAAAACTGGCGTTAAAACAGCCAATGAAACATTGATGTCTTGGAGTCAGAAATTTTCTAACGGTGACGGTGGGCAGAAGGAGATGTTACGTCACAGGACACAGGCCCCTGGGAGGGCGGGAGACTTCTGGAACTGCAGACCATCGTCTTGACAGGTTAATTAGTGCGAG
Source organism: Lanistes nyassanus (assembly GCA_004794575.1). Classification (NCBI taxonomy): domain Eukaryota; kingdom Metazoa; phylum Mollusca; class Gastropoda; order Architaenioglossa; family Ampullariidae; genus Lanistes; species Lanistes nyassanus. The sequence goes on from SMGT01004166.1 coordinate 109,024, forward strand.
CAAGCCAGTGAGGACGAGTTAGTGAAGCCGTTCAGGGGCGCGAATCTACACAGACGAACGGACTGTGTGAGATAAACAATTAGATAAACAAATCTCGTAGAAACTTAAGTGTTAAGGTCAATAATCAACAGAAGTATCAAACACCCGTCTTTAAAAAAACGATATTCTGGAGAAAAGATTTTCAAACATTTATGGACCCGCCTCTTCTAGACGATGACGTGGAGGACTTGCCAGATAAATCAGGCGCCGAAAAGCTACAATAGAATTTGACATTTGGTTGCTTTCGCTACAGTACAAGAGAGAGAGAGAGACAAAAATTTGCGCTTAGTCTTGATACAGACAGCCAAATGCCCTTTGCTTTACATCAGTGCGGTTTTCGTTCTAGAAATCTGTGCGTATTTTAGTAAAAGTGAATGTCTGAAATTTATAAAGAATACACCAGCGTGCGCCAGTTTCATTATTGTTTTTTCTATTTTTCTAATTTTACCTGTTGACATGTGCAAATATTTATATAGATATATGGATGCGTGCGTATAAATTTGTCTCAGCGCAACAACAATGGTGTTAATGCTAAGCTAGCGTGATACGACATAATTCAAGCGCAAAACGAAGTGTGATACAGCCTATGGCACGCGCAAAGCGGAGCGTGATACGACATAATTCACGCGCAAAGCGAAGTGTGATACAGCCTATGGCACGCGCAAAGCGGAGCGTGA
>SMGT01004166.1:120730-133051 GCA_004794575.1 Lanistes nyassanus
GTCAATACCCGGGGTTTTCTGACCGGGATCAGTTTACCTTTCAACAGTGACACGAAAATGGTAAATCTTAAATTTCTGAAAACTTCTTGGAAATCGTGTTCGATTTTTGTAAATTTAAAAGCATTTGTGTGGTTTGCGAAGTACACAGGACCGTACAGTGAAGTACACAGGACAGTATAGTGAAGTACAAAACGAGAGCACAACTTACACGCTACGAGCAGGCATGAAATCTGTGGGAGATTACAATACAGGATGAGCAGGATATACCCGACAATCAGCAACGTGATGTAATGTGATGATGTAATATCCAAGACCTATGACGTGATGTCATGCGACTGGAAGTGAAGTAATGCAAGTTGATTTCATGACATGTACAACGTGTAATATGACCCTGTGAATGGGCCAACATTTGGGCATCTGCTTTGCTTGCAAAGTACAGTAAGTTTGACTGAGGAGAGTGGGAGGAAAAATTGTCTATGCTTTTTTTTTTTACCTTAGAGGAAAGGACAACAAGTGATGGGCATTCGACACCACGAGACATGATTGTGCGTATACAGATAAACACACGAACGAGCATGAAAACATGTTTAAAACGAAAGGCCATAGTCCTCCGCTTGTTTGTTTTGGATCTTTGCTTAAAACGGCTCCAGCCATTTTCTGGCATGATGGATGAAGGGACTAGTTCTGGAGGAGGGGGTTCGTGCACAAGCAGGAAGGAGGGAAGCGGGGGAGAGGCAGGGGTGGGGGGATGAGGCGGGCGGGGGGAAGAGGGTTTGAGACGGGCGGGGGGGAAGAGGGTTTGAGGCGGGCAAAGGGGCCAGATCACGGCGCGCTGGAAATGAGTTCCATTTTCTGTTGTCGGCCGTTCGCGGCGGGCTGTCAGGCCTGCCCCTCGGCGCGGAGCACGCCGGGAATTGCATCCTGTGCCGCTTCCAGCAGAGATCGATTTTCTGTCTGATCATCTCCCCTTTTTTCTCAGTTACTTCCCTTCCCCTATTCTGTTCAGTTGTGTGCAAGGAAAACATCTTATAGACCTCCTTCTCCCCTCTCTTCTCTCCCTCCGCTCCTCTACTTACTTTTCGTCTCCTCACTCTCTCTGTGTCGGCGAAGATGTATGTGCGTGCGTGCGTGCGTGCGTGTGGATGGATAGGCGGTCGGTTGATGTGCCTGTAGGTGGTATACTGGAAATACATTTTTAACATTATCTAAATGTAATCCGTTTTGCTGCATAAACATTAAATTAAAACAACAATAAACGATTAGTTACCAGAAAATGTAAAGAACGGAACACGAAATACAACAAATTCCTGCACGAATTTCATAAATCTAATAGCGTCAGCAGCTTTATTTTCCTTTTCCTTCTTTCTTTCCTTCCTCCTTCGTTCTTCTTTCTTTCTTCTTACTTTGTTTTTCTGTTTGCACCGCTCGGTGGGAAAATTCCGTACTTCGTAAATACAATTTGACACTAGACAAAGATGTTAGCGTGATACAACATTTCGAACAATACGGAGAGATAAGACAGCTTATTGCAATCACGGTAAATGACCTCCGAGCAAACATTCGCGAACAATCACATAAAACTGTAGGTGTAACGGAACTTACGAAAGGATATATTGTAGACATTACTCATAGTGAGCTAATGCGTGCATGCATTACAGCGTAGGTTGCAAACATGCGTTCCGGACAGGGACAGGAAAAGTGTTTGACCAGAGTCTGACCATTATGCAAGTGCACCTGCATTTTTCATTCGTTCGTCAAACTGATGAAAAAAGCTTATACATGTGTACAATATTGCTACGCAGTGTGACTGTACGTGCATACTAAGGTGCATGTGTGGTTGCGTGCGAAGAGACAGCGAGAAGATGCACGGGATGTACTCTGACCTCCACAGTGTAACGTACTAGTAGCATGGTAAAATGAAAAAACCGATAGCATTTCATCTCTCATTCCCTGCTGTATCCGATGGAATAAAATGTTAGGTGTTATTAGCAACCATATGTATTTATATATACACATGCAAACAGTTCTTGCAGAGTGTCGTCCTGTGGACATATGCAGACATCCCAGAACAGCCACACCGCTGTGCAACAGCACGCGATTGGTTACCTGCCTATTCAGGACAACAATCAGTAGACGTGGGCACAAGTTCTTAGGAGAATCACCAAGCATAGTTCTCTCGACAGGTAGCTATTGCTCATGACATGCAAAGACAATCAGGCGAATTGCCCAGACGTCGACATCGCAAGGAATGCAAGGTGGTCAAGAAAGAACTCCTTCAGTCAAACACAGGGTCTGCAAGACGCCATAGTCTAACTTAGCTCGTGTCCGTAAAGCTTGCCTCTGTTGTGAGGATGCCGTTGCCTACTCGTACAGCAGTGGAATCTTCACTCGAAATATGCTGTTAGCCGTTTGAAGTGGGTGTCGACCGATATTTTAAAAGAATCGACTATTGCCGACGCCTGTTTCAAACTATGGGCCGACATTTCTGCCGACAACCCTTTGCATGTTGGGATATGTTGGCCACCACTCGCATTCTGCAGCCTTTCGTGTCGTTTTCTTCTTGGTCCTGCCCCCACAGTGTTTTTTTTTTCCTTCTGCCCCTTTCTTCTATTTCCCTTTTATCGGGAAACTCATCCATGCCCTTTTCAGACCTCTCTGGATTCAATTCATGCTGCTCATTTGACTGCGATTGCCCTCAAAGACCCACAAAGTCGATCTTCTGGTAGGAGGTTAGTCATGTGAGCACCGTCAGAACACCCCCTGCTCCCCTCCCCTGGCGTTCTTTTCTCGCTGTCTCTCTACTTGACTGCGCATTTCTCCGCGGCCGGGGTCTGTGCGTGCGCACACGTCTCTTCGGCTGCTCGCCTGCTCCTCAGGTGCAACAAGGACCCCACACGGAGACCCCGGGGGTACGGCAATGCTGACAAGCTCAGCTGTCCTTGGCTGTGGCCGCTGCACGCTAACTTGCTTGCCACGGCTTCCTTTGCTATCGTTTAAATTCATTGTCCTCATCCACCCCCCGCACCTCTTTTTCTCTCCTTCGCTTCCTTGGCCTTTCATTTTCATTCCTTTCTCTGCTCCTGTCGGTCTTTTCCTTGTGCTTCGGTGAGTGGGTGGACATGCAAACAGTGCGCATTTCCATGTCCTTCTTTATTTGTTACCCTTTTTAAATTAAAAAACAAATTATTTGGTGAAAAATATTTTGAGTAGTTTTACTATCCTGGAGAGATTATCTCTAATTACAATGTACAAAAAATATCTAGACAGACAGACAGACGGACGGACGGACGGACGGACGGACGGACGGACGGACGGACGGACGGACATCCCGATGATGTCGACGGGATAGGATAGGACAGGACAGGACGGGACAGCGTACTGCCAGTCGTGCTTCGGCTGTCGCCCTGAGTTTAGAGACACAGGCGAACAGCCCACGCCCAGACATAGCAGCACCCACACGGACTACAGAGCCTTGCTCCCCCCACCCCACCAAAACACGCACGCACACGCACGTTCGCACGCTCGCACGCTTCCACGCAGACTGGATTGGGAAATAAGCGACAGGGCGGGGGAAGAGAGAAAAATAAGAATATGGGAAGGGGGGGGGGACTTTCCACGTTAACAAAAGTAAGTAAGAAATTCAATTTTAGAATAAAAGAACGATAAAGAGAGAAAAATGCTAACTAGCTTTATACCTATTTAATACAAGATATTTTTTAAAGAAAGTTCTGAAAATTTCTTGTTGCTCTAGTTTCATCCCAACGTTAATTTAAAATTTAAAGCAGTTAAAAGACTTTAAGTGGCGATCCCTTCCCGCAGAGACTTTCTGTATTGTAGTCAGATGTGACCGTACTCGCTTTGTATGAATGACGGCTGTCTGACTCTGTTACCGATGACGACGGAGGGACTAGGATCTGCTTGTAAATGACCGGGTAACGAGTTATCGAAGTTTTACTTTTGGAAACAAGCGACTTCTTCTCTACGTTACGTACAGTCTTGGAGAGCTGCATGGGGTGTCAGAAGTGCATGAGGAGGGTTGCAAGGAGGTTTGCTCTCTTCTTTGATTACTTAATCTGGAGAGGCCATGAACTTCAGAAGGTGACTGAAGGATACAGATGATACCTTAGCTTCAACCTTTTCTAACAAGTATACAACACGAAACAAGTCTAAACACAACACAATATAACACAACACAAGAGAACACAACACAATAGAACACAAAACAACACAATACAATACAACACAAAACGAAATACAAAACAAAACAACACAAAACGAAATACAAAACGAAACAATACAAAGCATAGTAAAAAATCAAACCAAATCAAATCAAACCACAGCAAACCAAACCAAACCAAAGTGAGAGGCTCGTAGCCGTGATAGTGAAGGGAATTGTTACGACCACGTCATGTGAACCACCGTCGATATTCGTTCACGATTTTATCACCGTCGGACATGCAGCATCACCGTCACTCGCCAGTTTTACTGTCCCGAGGAGTAGCAAACCGTCCAACGTTACATTTCGTTGCGTAATCCGCGCCAGCTCTTAATCCTGGCGAGCCGGCAATCCAATTACCCGAGTCTCAGTGCTATGAAGGAGCGTTCGGTAATTCGGCGCAATGACCTGCCGCGGAATGGGCAGATTTATGGCTGCCTTGGGTTTCCGTACAACGCTTGCTGGCGCTGCGGACGCGTCCGTCTCATGCACGTGATTAGCTCCCTTGAGGTTAGTTTTGGAGTCATTTATTAGCATACAGGACTTTGTTTAGGTTTCAATGTTACTCCCCCGGAACCTCCCCAACCCCATTCTCGTAAAAAGCTATTGATAAGTTGTTTGATGTGTTTCTCTTTATCTGTCCTCAAAAACAACATGTTTCGTATAATCTGTGAAGTCGTCTTAGGACCCTGGGATGAGGGCGAACACCTGTCCGGTTCTAACTCAACAATAAATGACGTAGCTGAGACGAATAATTAAGATGCAGCTCTCTTCGAATGATCAGCAGTTCATTTAAACCACTGTTGAAACCATCTGCATAAAAAGTATTCCCCCACCCCAGAAGACAGAGGAGGGTTAGGGTTAGGGGGAAAGAAACAAAAAAAAAAAAAAAGAAAATTGCATGGTTATTAATATTCGGGAGTTATGTGGGGTCTTCTAATAATGAGAATTTGGTTAGACAAAAACAGTTTAGACGGCAGAGAAGGCTTCGAAACCAGCTGACCAAAATCTCTGCAGTTTAGAACGTCCGCGATGGAACATTCTCGACTTCTCTGTCTTTTGATCATTCCGCACATCAAACCACGGCCACGCTATCATCAACGACGGTCATTTGCATAACAAACGAGCACTGCAGCCACAGCGGCCGTCCCCCCAACCTTCATTTCCAGTCTGCCTTCACCAAGCCGGCCAGGGATGACGAAACGTCCCCAGGAGGACCTCGCCAGGGGACATCACCCCGATGCCAGATGTTATCTCCCTTTTGCCTGCAGGATGCGTTGCCTGCTCTTTTTGTCCGCTGCGAAATTAATCCTGGGCTTATCGCGGATTAACGACAATCGGGCCAGCGATATCTCCACCGTCAGATGGGACGCTGGCATCCAAAATCCCTCATCTGGAACGAAACGACCGTCAGTCTGTGGAGCGCGGCTGCTGCTGTCGACCGTTACTGCAGGCAGGGATGAGGAGACAGGCAGGATGGAGGGACGGGACTCGTTCACTCGTAGCCTCATGATCAGCAAACCTTGTCCAGAGCTGATGTCGCTGAAATCTGAGGGCGAACTGTCCTGGAACAAAGCAGCAGACAGATGTCCAGGGGTTTAACTTGGGAATGTTAATGCGCATTCCATGGGTTAAACCGGAATTGTTAATTCACATCGGGCCCCGTATATAGGAAACCCGAATAGCTTACTTATTCCAGAACACCCGCCATGACAGGAATAAGTTCCTTGAATTTCCTATGCACAAAAACCGAATTGCTTATTTTCCATCGTTATTCGGTAGTAATTTATTTGGTCTTCCCAGGCGCGAACAGCTTATTCCAAGTTCCTCGAAATAGCGTTTTCAAAGACAGGAAAAAATCCACTAGTCGAGAATAAATTTAGTACCGTTCACATGCATACGGGGCCAGGTATTGTTTCATTTGACACGTCACGCGTGTGTGTGTATTTATTATGTGCATATCTATATATATAAACAAACCAAAAAATCCCCAGAAAGGGAGTTGCTTCGCTACAATGCCGAGAAAGTTGAGAGATCCAGAGTGTCAAGACGATAATTTCTGTTCTTACTTTCTCTCCACAGCTTCGTCTCTGCTTTGTCAGAGGGTTTCATCTCAGAAAGTCTAAATCTCACTATGTCGTTAACAGGACCCATGTTCTTGTCAGGTCTATGGACGTCTTTATAAAAGACCTACTGCTTACGTCACAGACGTCTCCTGTCTACGTCATTGACAGACTTAGCGCCTGTGTCATTGGAAGATCTGGTGTCTACTTCATTGACAGATTTAGGTCCTACGTCATTGGCAGCCGATCTGCCTAGGTCATTGGCAAATCTGCCGCCTACGTCATTGACAGACTTTGTGCCTACGTCATTTGCAAATCTGCTGCCTACTTCAAGGTGTTCGCTCTGAGCGCTATAGGGAGTGTAAAAAATACAGACGAGTTTTTCGAATTTCAGTTGCGCAAAGCCTTTGCGCGTGGATGAACTGCACAAAAAAAATAAATCTACGAACACGCCTTTCTGAGTGGCGATGTAGTGATGTAAAACCCAGCAGTGAGAAGGCGGCCTCTTGGCAGCACCCACGCCACTATTTTTGTGGTTCTGGCAAACGCATCAGGCAGGTTCTTGTTTCTTGGGTTGTATAGTTAGTCCGTTTCCCTCCATGGTGCAACCATTAACACGTGCAACTGCGAGTATTCAGTGCTACAAGGACAACAGGATCCTTTGCATTGCCAAACAATCTCTCTAAGCGGGCGCGCACATTCGAATTCGACACACACACCCCTTCTCTCTCTCTCTCTCTCTCTCTCTCTCTCTCACACACACACACACACACAATGTCCTTTCATCCTTCTGCCTGCCTGCCTTCCTGTCTGTCTGTCTTCCTTCTTTCCATCTTTTAAATCTCTCATTTTCTTTTCTCTTCATTTTCCTGTTTGCCTCTCCCCTCCGTTCCCCGTCTCCCTTTCTTAAATTGCCACCCCCCCCCTTCTCTCTCTGACTCACCCATGTACCCGCACTCGCACGTACCCACCATGTACGAACGTCCACGTCGATGCTTTTCTATTCAATCTATTCAATCATTTGTAACCAAATCCATTTTTTTTCAATTTTTTCTATCAAGTTCCAAATGTTATGTTGCAACGAACATCCAGGTGTGGCAATCCAGCGCCATATAAAAAGGAATAGCAATGAATATCATCTTTTTAGACACATCGCTGATTTTTTTCCCCCTCCAGCTCCCAGATCGTCAAGCCAATGTCCGAAGTAAGGCGAAAACTCATTCATAAGTTCTTGACAGCTGTCAAACATGTGAGGTTCGTGATTTTGATTTTGTTTCGTAGTTTTACCCCTGAGTCTACTGCTGTTAGCAGCTAGTCAGTATGATGCCACAGCTTAAATCATAACGACTTTAATACCTGTCGCATGATATAAGACTAAGACCAATGACGCTGCGAACAGAAGAGGATGGTAATGGTAATGGTAATGGTAATGGTAATGGTAATGGTAATGGTAATGGTAACCCAGGAATTATTAACGCACTGGCTGGAGCTTTCCGTCCACAGCATAACAGTATCGCCAGGTTTATATAGATTCTTGAAAACAGTCATGCATGGGAATGCCTTTTTTTTTTAAAAAAAACATTAATTTTTAAAATCCATGAATTTATAAAAGAAATTATGTTCTCGGATGTACGCGTGTACAGTTTTAAAATAAGACGATTAATACCATCTCCACACATAAAGACGAACGGACGACAGTGACAAAATGTGGATATTTTATCGATTTTCCCATCAGATGATTGCCTACGACATGTTAAGGTTTTTCTGTGTCCTTTTAAATGGATCAGTCTTTTCATTTTAGAACTGAAGGTGGTTTTTTTTTTAAAAAAAACTTCTCTCATGCTTCGGCAAACGACAACAATAGAGAAGATGAAGTCCTGAGAATAATAAATGTCTGTGTTATCCTCGTATCTCCTCACTCTCTTAGATTGTCCTTCTCATCCATCACAATGCTCTTTCCCCCTCCCCTTCCCCTCCTCCGCCCTAACGCACACCCACCACTTGTCACCAACCGTGGTCGCACGTGCGCACTGCCTGCAGATCACGTGAGTTGACAAGCGGTCACGTGCCCGCGTGCTACAAGAGCAAGCCTGAAAAATTGTCCTTCTTCTTCTTCGCTATGAATCTTCGTCTGCAGGCGCCCTGGCCTCCTTGAACTTTGTAATTAACTGATGAACGCTGCTGAGGACGTGTTCACAATGCGTCAAAGGACCAGTTATTACATGACAGTCCCACACAAAGGTGCGCTGCGGCAGAACCTGGCATTCCCTCACGCGCCACAGTCTGGAAAAAAGTTAGAGAACCACTGATTTATCGCATTATGGCGCAATGTAAGAGTTGAAGAATGTTTTATTTGTTTTTAAAGATGCGTTACACTGAAACACTGAATGCCAGCGCAGCTGTTCCAGGCAGTCCTGACATTCATCTACACACATTTTTACTTACGTATTTTCCAAAATTCTTAAAATCATTATATATGATGGGAGTTTTTGTATGTAAGCGCATATTTTCAGGTAGAGCCATTTTTATAGCAGAGTATCCTGTTGTGCAGTTTCCAAAAAACAGTTTGCCAATAAAACAGGTTACACAAATTCTAAAATTATATCTGTTGCAGAGTTATTTCAGTAAAGACTATAGATTTAATTACTTTATTATTACTTTAATTATTGAATTGTGATTTCCTGAAATACTCGGACTATCAGCAAGGACTTTGATAGAAATGCACGCGATGTGCCAAGCGTAGACAAAATGCACGCGATTTGCCAACTACAGGCAAAATGCACTCGAAAGACACTGTTGCAAAAATGTGTTTTCCTTCTCTTTGGCGCTGTGTTTAATCCTTCGCTAATTTTCAAATCTTGTCTCATTTCAGATTTCCCCGATTTCGCTCTCCAAGTGTCTGTTTTAACCAAAGCTCTCCTTGTCTCTCTCCCCACCGCCATTTCCCCACCCCACCCCACCAACTTTTCTCCATCGTCTTCCATGTGTGCTCGTCTGTTCAGTGTTCATTGCTGGCCTAAAAAAAATTGTGCAATCATAGACGCTAATGAAATTACACTCATTTCTCTTTAATCTGCCTCCACGAATGTTTACCGTCGTTGACCTTCCAAACAAAAAAGACGTGTTTCACATGCTCTGTTCTATCAAGCGCCGCCTCACGTGCAATTAGCCGGATCATCAGTCACACGTGAGCGCGGGCTAACATCAGGCAAGATCTGGTCCAGAGAGCCAGAAGACACGAGACATGGCTTCGAAGACGACCCAGCGACGCACGGAAAGGAACCGGCAACAGTTGCGAGTCCGCTGATAAGGCTGGCTGAGACTCTGCGCGTTTGTTTGAGGTCCGCAGCCAGCTCCCGCCGAGGCACCCCGTGGAGCAGGTCCGCGAGGAGGGATTTTCTTCATTATCAGCTCCGCAGGTTCACTCCACGCGATCTGATTTCAAAAGCCTGCACACGGTCGGTCAGTGAGTGAGTCGGGACCGGGAGCTCACAGGTGTAAGTGGCTGTGTGCACGGCCGACTTAAGGCTGTCTCCGCCCTCCACGAACAGCACTTACTGGCGCGTGTGCAGCTGCACAGTAGCCTGTGTTACGAAAAGACATGACCTGCTTCTGGCGTGCGCAGTAGCGGACGGCGAACTTTCGGCCTGCCCAAATGCTGGGGAATTTACCTGGGGTTAAAGACTAGTTACCTGCCACCAGAGACGTGTTTATTGCGCATTTTCCAGCACTGTTTTCTAGCTCTTTATCCTTTGACAGCTCCGTGCTATTTACTGCTGGAATTACCAGTAAAGCGCAATAAATGTCTTGTTTTGGGCAAATTTCTGTGTTTTGTACGGATGAATTCCGTCCTGATATGCACATAGTTTGCGACTGGACGCTAAGTAACAAAAACACAATACGGATGAATTTATGTCCTTGCTCCCACTGCCATTTCTCGTTTCCTTGAACTGCACTCCTTTGCATAGATCTGTTCCCCCCCCCCCTTCTCTTTGAATGAAATTCCCGTGTTTTCTTTGCAGGTGATTGTTAAGAGTTTGTACAAATTCCGTTTCTTTTTGCATGACTATTGTTATTTGCGTAAATGTGTGCCTTCTTTTCTCGTGAGCAGTGAGCAATTTAAGTAGACGTATTTTATTTTGCGTAAAAATGTCAACACTTCCTCGTAATAAACGCCTTGGGTTTTGCATAAAATGTCGGCAAACTCCGATGCGTTAAAGTCCGTGTGTGCTCTGTGTAAACGCGTGCTTCTTGTCATCATCACCCAGCTGTTTGAACATCAATGCGATCGGGTTTAATTCGTCTCTTGAGGAGTGTGTTTCTAATGTTGGTTATCCTTCAGTGGTTTCATCCGCATACCTTTCACATCCACGCATGATGAACGCATGTTCGCTTTTTTTCCGAAAATTTTTTTTTAGCCCAGGGGTTCGCGTTCAATTTATGTTTCTTTAGGAATGTTGGCAGTTATTTCCTGGGCACTCTCATCTCACTAACTGGATTTCAGGAAGCGTAAAAGACTGATTCTTCAGAATTCTGTGTGGAGGTCAACAAGTCCGTGATTCCGAACAGGTTCTCTGAGCACTAAGAGCCCCACAGCTGTATCGTCCATTCCCAGCCCCACAGCTGTATCGTCCATTCCCAGCCCCACAGCTGTATCGTACATTCCCAGCGCCGTCAGCTGAAGTAATACGGCCACGGATCATGTCACCAACAGGGGAAACATGCTTTAATAGAAAACATAATTATAAACATGAAACAATTGTTTCGATGTGTCGCTTTTCAGTGTTAATACCACACAAAAGCATTACAAAATTACAAATTACATATCGAAAGCTGTAACCTTAAAAATGTACCGCAGGTTGTGTGTGTGTGTGTGGAGGTGGGGGGGGGAAACAGAGGAATAATGTAATTAATCTAAACAAACTTGATTACCGCAAATACGACTTCGGTGCAACTAAAATCAGATGGTCTGTCTGTCTGTCTGTCTGTCTGTCTGTCTGTCTGTCTGTCTGTCTGTCTGTCTGTCTGTCTGTCTGTCTGTCTTGGTTGGTTGGTTGGTTGGTTGGTTGGTTGGTTGGTTGGTTGGTTGGTTGGTTGGTTGGTTGGTTGGTTGGTTGGTTGGTTGGTTGGTTCCTTCGTTCGCTCCCTCCCTCCCTTCCTTTACAAGTCAGTATCTTTCCTTTTGACCAAAAATTAAGCAGCATGAGTATAGAGGCGCTTTATAAGGACCAGCCAAAGCAAAACGTTCGCTATTTGTTGTTGTTGCACCAGCCCTATGGTTGAAGCGCGCGTGCGGGTGGTGTCAAGATTGAGTTTTCTTTGTGTATAAGTCTCCGCAGACATTATAGACCATAACTGACATAATTATGAAACTCTTACGGATGTCTCCTGAGCTTTACTGTGTCCGTAGTTGTCTTGATTTGCACCCAATCGATTCGTGTAATTACCCTCGAAGTACTGCGGATGGGACAGGGCACCGAAAGGGCTTTCGTCCCCTGGTGAAAGCTTAACTTGTTTTGCCTTTCTTCAATATCTGCGCCACTGTTTTCAAGCCAAGTCTGCTGGGAAAAATAACGGACGTGATCGACCTCGTCTGATCCGAGTTATCATTGTTTGATTCGAGACCAGTACCGCGATTACCGAGGGCTTACACACCACGTGATGTTTGCCGGCAGTCAAAGCGAGGCAAGGCGGGAGTACTCCCGCTCATTAGCGGGGTGGGCTTGTCTCTGTAAACAAGTGGTTCTAGAAGTCTCATGGGGGATTCCCTGAAACGTACAGTTATTTTCTAAAGCGCAGTACTTTGCGCTGCATAGAGAAATATTTTTCTGTAAGTTTTGCTTTTTGTGAGCGATGCCAAATGACACAGGGGACAGGCTTGTTTTTGTGTAGAGATTGGTACGAGCGCAGGAGTCAGAAAGGACAGGTTGCTCTAAAATACCTTCCGGACAGTCGACAGCTCCGCCATGCTCTGGGCGCAAGAACAAATCAAGCACAAGAAAGCTGGTTGATTTTTTTTTGGGGGGGGGGGGGGGGGGGGGG
>SMGT01004166.1:133060-154617 GCA_004794575.1 Lanistes nyassanus
GTGCGTTGGTGGGGGAGCATACAGTGCAGGTGCCAGACACTTGTTATTGCAAAGTAGGCTGACATGCAAACAAGATTTGCTTACTTAAACAAGGATCTCAAGTGAAACTAGGGCTCCTGTAACGGACATCTTTGCCTACCTTGAGGTGCGATGATCACGTCCTTATTACTCATTTTCTAGAGATTAAAAGGTAAGCATCTGTATTACATAAACTTTTCCTCTTCGCCTGTCGTTGTCAAATCCATGTCTTTGACATTTGCATACAATTTTTGTTTAATTCTAAACTATAACGTATTCATTTCAAGACTAACGCGAACACAAACACATTTCTGTAACACAGAGTGCACCTGGCTCTTGTCTCCCTGATCAGTCAATACCAAAACTCTCAAAAGGATGACTTTCTCACATGGAGCTGGCCGTTTGTCACTCCACCGTCGTGCTACACCTGTACAAAAATGGCGGTATGGGATATAACGGCCCCCTGCACAGGCCGCTTCTCTCCATCTCCAGGCTATTCAGCAGCCAAACGACCTCAACAGTAGAGCAACATAGGGGACGTAATTCAGATGTCCGCAGACCCACACTCCAGCTGTCGACACTCATTAAAACTTAGCCAAAGTTTTACTGAATGCGCGTAACTGCTTCGTGTAGCATTTAGTCACTTAACTACTCCATCGACTTCATTTGTCATTTCCATTTTCTTTCTTTATTTTTTTTTTTGGTCTTAAATACAAGACAACTTGCCTTAAGCATCTAGTACCCATGAAACTAGCTACAGAGCAGAGAAAACTTTACGAAAATATTATGAATGCTTAGTAAAAGCCAGTATATTTTGTCATCGTCAGCATCGTCGAGACTATTCTTATAGACGTAAATAATCTGTCGGTATTTACTTTCCATTTTTCATTGCTTATGTCTGTTTGGTTTGTCGATTCCATTAGCGTCATTTTAACTTGCAGTAGTACATAACTGACATATCTGTGTGGACTACATATTCGAAAATTCATTAGTTGTCGTTAGAAAGTCTTCTGGTTTTCTCTCTTTTCTTTATTCCGAAATCAGCTTCTACCTTATTATTCAGTGCCCCGCTCGAACCCTTCGACTTTTATCGACACCATGGGTGTACCACAAGGGAGTCGGGACGACGCACTCTTCCAGCTTCACAGCAACAGAGTCGTCCAGCGGTTGGCTTATCCACGCCGTCTGTGATCCATGTCACGAGCTTCTGTCCATTCGGCGCTCCGCGGACCCTTCACAAACAACGCTCAATCCCAGACTCTACAGTCGCTGGCTTGTATTTGTTCACTGATTTGGCCTTACCACTCTCTCAAACACAGCCACGTGCGACAAACACACGCGCCGCTTTTGCCACAGGCTTACCGCTGATGCTTTGAAGATGAAGAATAAGAAAATCTTGGGGTTTTTTTGTAAGTTTTTTCTCTTTTTGTATCTGTTCGTTCGTCCGTCCGTCAGTCCGTCCTTTTCATTGTTTCTCTGATCTTTAACGTCTTTAAAATCAACAGTTTTAGAAATCACACGTAGAATAAACGGCAGTAGAATATTTTTATCTATTGGCGCACGTTCCTTACACTTCATTGGTCAGAGACAAAAGCCTTGCAAAAGGTCGCTCTCAAAATACTAGACCACGCCTGGCTTGCATGAGCGTTCGTAGCTGCTCTTAAGGGTGGTCGTAAGGCCCGTTCACCCCATGTATTTTACGTGCAGCTTTGCGAATGAACAGGAAATAAGATTGCTCATGCAAGCCGGTCCAGGAGTGGTAGGAGGGCAACCTGCGGCCCCCAAGGCCTTCCATTGTGGCCCTTGAAGGGTCTAGAGAAATACACTACTCTTCCCACTTCCGCATAGTTTTGGATAAAAGTCTCAAAATTAAAGTCGAAAAGTGAATTGAAATAGATCTCTAAAATATTAGGCTGCATATTCACAGGCTTTGCTTTGTCGCAAGTCTTCAAGATTCAAAACGACAAAGGCCATACCTGTCACACATTGCTAAAAAGTGAGTTTTGCGAATACATCGGTCTGTCGCAGTTTGTCGCAAACGTCTCTGTGGCAAAAGCGGCTCACTGTGTCGCAACATAATGTGGCAAAGAACCGACAGGTTCAAAACTCGCACTAGTTAGGTAGACAATCAATTATTTCTTTCTACTTTGTAGTGGAGGATTTCTCATGGTATCTTATACAGCACGAACAACCGGTGTAAATTATCTCCCTTCTCCCACAGGTTAATTTTAAAAAAAGCTCTCTCAGCGAGACACACATCCAAGCGCGCGCGTGTGCGTGCGCGGATGGTTAAGTTAACTGTGAAGCGGTCTGGTATTCCAAAAAGTGTGGGCATCTCTGAACTCGACTCATCGTAATTTGAATACATTGTAGTCGACTGTAGGTCAGTCCCTATAAGTGTAGGGGAAATCTACTCGGCTAGAACTCATTAAACTGGTTGCAGACTGGTCATGAAGCCAACCACGTCACCAATGCACCAACGTGAAAACGGAAGGCCAAACGCGAGAAAACCAGGTGACCAGCCTTTCAAGCAATCCTTTTATCTGCAAATCCACTTGCTGGCATGGCGGCGGCGGTCGGTTAGCATGTAGCTGTCAAAGTGCCACTGGCAGGCCGCGGTAGGTTCGCGAACTCTCTAGAAAATACACCTTTCAGGTGAAGCCACCATTGCTGCCTTGCACGGTCCGCTGAGCTCATTACAGCTGATGGAAGTTCTGCTGGTGGGGCTGGGGGTGGGGTGGGGTGGGACCGCGGTCGCTTCTGCAAATATGCGAACAAAGAGATTACGCTACAGTGGGATGAGACGACCAGTGACTGAAACTCGAAACTCTGTGCTTTTTGTGGTTTATCTTGGTGATTTTTCGGTCAAACAGATATTTACAGTCTTTGGATCTACATGGTTTGTGTGAGTGCAGTTGTGTGTGTGTGGGGGGGGAGGGGGGGTAGGACCAAGAAATAAACATGTGAAAAAGCGAGTAAAATTTCTCGTAGTTTGACTTCTGTTTTGGCATCATCAGCAATCAGTTTCATGGTATCTGTCACTACAGCTATGTCATATCTGCTAGATGATGCTTATGATTGATTATAAATGTATAGTTATTATAGCCAAGCCCACATACACCAAAATACACTTAGTCAGGTCTATTTAAATACCCATCCACCTGTCCGCTGATAAATATATATATGTGTGTCCACATACTACAAAGCTGCTGAATCGACGAACACATAACATAATATTTAAACCCGTGCAGATACTGTATCGAGAACCACACAGTTTACGTAACTGCAGACAAACATGCGCAGATTTTGTGTTCACAAACCCACCGTGAAAATTTAAATGCGCACAGTTAATGAACAGATAAACACTCAGTTTGAATAACATATGAGGCACAAATATTGTATAAAACGCAGAATAACATATGAATAGAATAATATACGAAAATAACACACGAAAATGCACACAATAACATATGAACACACACGCAACCATAGATACATATGTACACTGTGACGTCGCTCTATTCACCATTAAAGTTAGCAACCAAAGAAAATCAAATTCTGTCGTCAGGTGTAGTTCAGTTCTGTCACTTAGTGTCTACACCCCGTAACTGCTTGTCTCGAGCTTTGAATAAATCTGTGTGCTGCAAGCAGAGAGCACCGCAAGTTGTATGTCTGTAGACTAGCCGTCAGCGAGTTTCCAGAGGCTGAAATCCAAGAGAGTAGGGGAGAGCAGCAACGGCAGGGGAGACAAATCGCAGAATTGTGTAGCGACCAGAGCCAGCAGAAGCCATCAATTGTTCATCCATCATTGTCCGGCAGACACAAACAACACTCTCCCTCGGGACGGACCATCGTTTAATCGCCGGCCGGTAAGTTTTTAGATCGCCAACCGACTAGCTAAAGGTTAGAGAACCAGCGACAAAAACTACCTGCCCGTGCGTTGCTCCCAGGGGACCCTGCGCGCAGAAGGGAGACAACTTGCTCATGCTAGGAGAGCTTTTCGCGCTGACGTGACGTTTCAAAGCCTGTTGAAAGCTTAAGCAAGTCTGTCCGTCCGTCGTGTTGGGTTACACAGTGTCCTTGATGCTCTGCTCTCTGCATCCAGCAAAGCCTCTCTCTCTTTCTCCCTCTGTCTCTCTCTCTCTCTTTCTCCCTCTCTCTCTCTTTCTCCCTCTGTCTCTCTCTCTCTTTCTCCCTCTGTCTCTCTCTCTTTCTCCCTCTGTCTCTCTCTCTCTCCCTCTGTCTCTCTCTCTTCCCCCCTCCTCCCGCCTTTCCATCGCTCTCGCTTTGCCCTTATTGCTCGAGTTTAAAGACGGAATTAGTTGCGAACTGCAGTTTCAGTGCAAAGGTTAAAACTACAGTGGCACCTGTCTAGCTGTAGACGAGACGTTTATCCTGGTTCAGACATTTGGAAAGGGCAGACTTGACGAGGGGCAACCAAATCGTAAGACAGCAGTTTGCAAAGAACTGGTCCAACCGTCTCCATCAGGGCAAACCTTCCAGTTATATGATTGAGCGATTTTCACCTGTGCTAGTCTGATTTACTAAGCTTACTCAATATTGTCAGCAATCTCCGAGTCTCATTTACGGCCGACCAGAAAACCGTCCTGGCAGATGGACCTCTCACCTGCTTTGCGTTTTCTCGCTCTTGTTACCTACTTTATTTTTAACAACAATAATAGTCGATTTCAAAAGGTTTGTTATAGATGTTATGAGATTACAACATTTGTACATATTGAACACATACCGGTGTACGTACGTACATATACATGCTTACTTATATACAAAGAAGTACCTTCTTTCTCTCATGATACCTCTTTTTATTCCTGTGTGTTTGGTGAGCGCATGCGCGTTTACCTATCTGCGTTGAGAGTTTGTTTTGCGAGTGCGTGGGCGTGCGTCAGAGTGAGTACTTGTGTGAGTACGTGCGTGCAAGTGTGCGCGCGCGTTTGTGTGCGTGCGTGCGCAGGCGTACGCCCTCGTTTGTGTGTGGTTGAGGGAGAGAAAGAGAGAGTCAGTTTCCCACTATAACTTCAGGTGGCCCGGCACAAAATTGAAAAAGCAAGCTGAGCCGTGATTTAAAACGATCGCATTACACGGATTCAGACCTATTGTCTCCTTCGGGTTTTCAGTTTCCCATTCATTTCGGCGGCGAATTAAATTCCTTTTGATTTGACCGCTTTGAACACAACTAAGAATTATTTTAGCGAGATAGCCAGCGAGCGAGAGAGCGAGGACAGGGTGGTGCCGGAGAGAGTGGAGAGAGACAGAAGGGAGACGAGGGAACCGAAGGCAGGGGTGGGGGGAGGAGGAAGTAGCCGTTGACAAAGGGGTGGGTGTATGCGTGGTGGGGGCATGAGATAAAGAAAACAGACAGCCCAAGACGATATATGAAACCTACCACCCTCTATTCATTCATTCATTCATTCATTCATTCATTCATTCATTCTCTCTCTCTTTCTTTTGTTATCTTACTGGATCTTACTCTTATCTTTATAGAACTGCTGCAGTACCCATGACAGAAAAGAACTCGCAAGGGAGGCCCTTTACTCTGTTAAATTTAAATGCTCCGAGCGGTCGCTGTCAAGTCGCGAACGGGTGCACTTGATTGAACCCCTCCCCAACCCGGTCACTGTGAATTTCTAACATACTACTAACATAGGAGCCACTATGCACGCTGCAAGATAGCTTGCATTAGCCCCATTGTTTCTTTTGGATCAGCTCATATGTGTGTTATTGCAAAAGGAGACGCACTTCAACAAATTGCCATAAAACATCTGTATATGTACATTTCTGTCATAAGAATAAGAGTTTCGTAACAGCATGTCACGAGAGTCTGGCTCGCATGTTTACAGATCTGAACTTCGACTTTGTTTATGCACAAATCGTGACATTAAGGGTGGCAATCTATTCAATTGTATTTTAATATCTTTTCTTCCATTAAAAATAAATGGCATTGTTTCTGATGGGAACAACGATGTTAAACACTCAACGCAAAAGTCAGGACAAACAAAATTCTGTCCTTAACACACGCCGTTTAACAGCAGTTGCAGGATTGCAGGTTCTACTGTACACTTAAGTGACGTCTATCGTTCCGAGAACAGTGATTGAGAGGCATGCAAGGTACCCATGAAGCGGACACATCTAATGGATAGGACACCCAGGGTATCGGAATAGCTGCCCGAAAGAGCAAGCCAAACAACAATATTGGGACCGGTGTCTGGGGAATAGTCGGCCCAGGTAGGATATTACGGCCAGGCAGGCCTGCTTGTCTTTTGTCTCAGTTGTCTTTGTGCACCGCCATTTGTCGTGCGTCGCTGGCACATTGACTGGGTCTGCGCTGGCTAGCCTCCCCGACGCCACAGCAGCAGCTGAACGTCTCTCCCCCCGCCTTCCCTCACTCTTCTCCTACCTTCCCTCTGCTCCCTGTCTCTCCCCTGCTGCCATCTTCTCTCTCTTTCTTATTCCTTTATGTCAGAGAACAGTAACGCGGTGTACCCAGTAGTTAAGTTTATTTATTGTGCTGTAAGGAAGAGAGAGCAAACAGTCGTCGGAATCTCAATACTTCTCACGGTAACTTCTTATCGTTTTAGTTTGCATATTAATTTGTTTGTTTTCTCAACTCCATAAATAGATATATAAGCCTTGTGATAACTTTTTTGAATTCCTCCCCTCCCCATCCTCGAATCGTCTGTCTATCTGTCTGTCTGTCTGTCTGTCTGTCTGTCTGTCTGTCTGTCTGTCTGTCTGTCTGTCTGTCTGTCTGTCTGTCATCCCTCATAGTTCAGAGGCTACATGCAGCTGTCAGTTTACTTTGAGTCGGTGCCAGATGACCAGCGTCAGTCTAGCTTTGGGCAACAGATAGATTCCTTGGCTGGTACTAAATTCGATTGTTGAAGAGAGAAAATCTGGCAAGCAGTGAGAGAATCCAGCCACGATAACAGTCGCAGAAACAAATACAATGTTGCGGGGATGACAATTGAGCCATATAAACTGTCAGTATTTTGACGCGGCTTCATAATTAAATATTTCTGTTGGCCATCATTATTTAGACGACTCGCTCTCATTAAGTCACATAAATTACCAATAGTTCCAAGCGTCTTCTCAATCAAATCACTCATATGACCGAGATTTTTAGCAGCCACTCTCATCAAGACACATAAATTACTGATATCACTTTGGTCAGAATTTTGACACAGAAACCAATGGGGATACCAAATCAGGTAAATTACTAGAATTCCGATGGAGGCACCTTAAGTCTCACAGGTAACCAAGATTTTAAACAAGGCCACTATAATCAAGTCACATCGGCAGTTTGGGGTCTTGTTCATGAACTGGTGATCTGTAAATCCCAGATCTATGGGACAAATGGCTGCGAGAACAAAACAGACCTACTCCAGTTCTTTCTGGTCCATGACAACGACGTTAGCACCCGCTGGTGCACACACCTTCCCTATCCCCGCCCCATGATGTTTCGGAGTTCTTTTAATTGTCATTTCAGAAAATTTTGTTGATCAGGCGCTGGCGTATGATTGTAGTGTGTGGCTGTTTGCTAAAGGTTTTATATGATTGTAAGGACATGAATTATAGAACTGACTTTATGTCATCCCACATACTGGAGGATGTTGTCAGAACTATTAGTAAAAATAACTGCTTAAATATTGACAATAATAAATGTGCTCAAGAGAAAACTTCCATCTAGACTTTTCAGCAGCACGTACGATCTACCGACGCAAAGCAAACAGTTCCACAAATTTGTTCAGGAACTAGTGAGTACACTCTAATCCAGAGCTGGGCAGCTGGTGACTTGCCGCCCAGTGCCAAGATTTTAGAGACATCGGCCTGAACAACTCAAAGAATTAAAGAGGGAACTCTGTTCTGCGCTTCTGAATCATCAGCACGTTCGCTGGCTCTAGTACGGGAAGAAGACAGCCTTGGCTGAGCAACGCGTGAAGTTTGGTGACCTTGTGTACACATCTCCCTCCGACCGTAGTCCTTCAGCTCGATCAGAGGGCCCTGCCGTCAGGGGGCACTGCTAGAGTACACGCGGAACACGGGGTGAGGTCGGCGAGATACCATCAAGGCCGGGCCTGTCCCAGCTCCTCCGGACACTGCCGTTGTCCGCGGTGTTCACGGGCAGAAGCGCGGGGCCAGTGCACAAAGGCAGGCATTGAAAGATCCAATCGTATTAAACCCGCGTCCTCTGTCGCTTGTGCAAACACGCAGGGTGCACGTGCAGTGTGCCCAAGCGCCCTCTCGGGACACTGACGTCACGGCAGTGTTGACCATCCAGACGCGGATGCAGAGCTTCATGAGAAAAGTCAATGTTCGAGCCGACTGAAGCCTTCTGCACTAACGTAATTTACAGCGCCTGATCGGACGATTCAAGGCGCTGTATGCAGGCAGTCTGCACCTGAGGCCGAGTCAAAGGTCTAGCACATTTGTGTTCTGTCCTTCGGATCTACCCAACTTCTCACGACTTGGCCTAGATTCAAAACAAAGGTGTGGTTTCATATCGAAAGCTAAACAAAAGTTGTCCTATACTTCCGGTTTCATGCATGTCTTACTTCTTTCAAACATTTGGGCCCCCCCCCCTCCCAATGATTGAATTCATCAAGCCGGAGACATTAAAAGACGTTAGATAGAACTAGAGAATATTTTGCCATAAGATTTCGTAGCAAAATGATATCTATATATAAATGTAAATGGACCAAACTATTCCAGACACCCGACCTTTCCTACAGTTATTGCAATATAGATATAGACTTGAGAGATACCTTTCTGTTAAAAAAGATGTCATAAACTAGTTTGACTTTATGTGGCTAAAATAAAGAACACTAATAGATTAGGATACAATCTGTCAGTTGTAGTTTGAAAATCACATTGTTTTTTGTTTCTAATTACCCTCCTAGCCAGCTATAAACGTGTGAGGGGAGGGAGGTAGACTGCATGGGTTTTTTCTGTTCTGGATGTGAACGTGGTTTTTATATGATTGTGTGTTGGATTTACAGAAAATTCAAAAAATGGATTTTTAAAAAAGGTTTCTTAGCGAATCTGAAATTCTTTATAGATAACACCAGCCTGAACACACACAGATGAATCTAGTTGCGGCACTCAGAACCTTGGCGCCCTTTTCCAGCTGTCATAGCTCTCACGTGACAGTCACGTGATCGAGCTAGCTAATGGATGCCAGTCGGAAACCGGTAGGTACACTTCAAGATAGTTTGGTCTTCTAAATTATTTATTGACCTGGTTGCCTCTTGCACTGAGTGTAGTCACTGCTTACTCAGTAAGTGGTGAAATTCTCTAGAAGACTTTAAGAAGTTAATGTAACACTGGACACATCCATTAGAGGAGCTAGTTACATAATTATTGCAAGTATCTCTGAGTTTCTCTAACATACACTGTAAATACAGTATCAAGTTCACAACTTATAAATCCGACTTACAATAAAGCTTCTGTCGCTCTTGGTAAAGTGTGTCCGGGCCGTGCAGAACATATAAAACGGCATTAAGTGCATGTCACCTACTTCACTTTATCGAACTGTACTTTGAATTCAGGTTGTTATCGCGAACCTTCGTCGGCGATCTTTCAGTTTACACACGAGGTCTAGGAGATCTAAGTAGATCTCAAGATTGAGGCTGGACGTTAATTCGTCCAGATCTACAAACTCCTCCGAACCTTCCGTTCGGTTCCACATCGAACCCTGTTACGCAACTCTCTGATGAAAAAAAAAAAAAAGAAATGCCGGCATATATGAAAACCGGGGGCTGGTGGGTGGGGGGGGGAGCATTTAGTATTTACGGAAACAGTAACGTGCGCTTTTGTGAAGCGCTAGTTCGCCCGTTCTCTAGCTTATGGACAGGTTCGATTCTTTTTCTGCCGTTTGGAAAAGTCTGATAGCTTTTAGCACAGGCCTGGACACCACTCACCACAGTTATCTTTTTATTCTCTGCGAAACAGTGACCTAATGAATGTCAGGAACGCATAGTACCACTATTGTTTAAAAGAAAGAGGAGAGAGAGAGAGACTGGGAATTGAGTTCAGCCAGCAGGTCAGCGACTAATTCAAACTTTCAAGAGTGACGAGATCTCCCTTTGTTTCACTTCAGCTCTAAGAACAATAGGTGCTGTGTAGGCACGAAAATCGCTGACTCAGTAGAAACAAACCTTCTAGAATGTTCTCGAACCGCCAGGTATTATGGGATGTAGTCATCACGTGACCAGATAGTTTAATAGGGCCGGCAGCACCCCAAACTTTGCTTGTCCATTTTCACACACCCTGTGGTAACATCGAAAACCGTTGACGTTAGGAAGCCCGTGGTCGGCTTTCAAAGGTGACTGAGCCTTATAGCAATAAACTCGAGATTTAGTGATAGGTTTCTAGTCCGAGAACTAGAACCCAGCGTAACAGAACTGAAGTTCTGTTGATTAATGTATTTCCCCGAGAGGATATACATTACGAGTAACTATTTCAGAGTCGAGCTCCGGTAGTTACGAGTTGAAGATTTGAGTTTGCGTCCGCTAGAGCGTCTAGGGCTTACGGACTGTAGTGCTAGGGAAAGCACATATAGACCACGTAGGAATCCGCGGATTTGCCGCGTTTGTCCCTGATTCCGAAAGCCAAACGACAAGGAACCCAAGTTGTGAAGAGGTTGATATTCTTGTCTGAATGTATATGAAACGTTAACGTACGACTGCCAGAAAGAGAGATTGAATAGTTAGATTGAACTCAACGTGGAAACACTGGCTGCTGTGGAAAGAACTGTAGTTAAACTTCGACAACCACTACTGGACCGGTGGGTCGCATCCTCGCCCGTCTACGTATCATCTCCCTTTGTCTACAACATTACTCGGCCTCAAGTTCACCGTCGTCATCAGTATTATCGCCGTCTACATATCATCGCCAGTTTCAACAACATCGCCCGTCTTCAATTCACCGCCGTCTTCACTATCATCGCTTCTCTTCCGGATCATCGCCCGTCTCTACATATCGTCGTAAACGTCTTTGACTGATCTACAAGAACTTGTCTGACGCTGTCAAAGCTTGAACTGTGAACGCAACTGTGAGTGAACCGTGGACACTAGAGTTGTTGCATTTTGTTAGTGTGGAACTGTAAGGGGCAGAACTCATTTACCGACCAAGTACCTTCTTTGGATTGCGTGACTGTGTATCTAATTAGTGTGTGTGTGGAATCATTACATCAACGTAAGTCTTTTTGAATTCATTTATAATAATTTTGTATTGTTTGTAAGTAAAAGGTGGAAATAGATCCACGCTTGTGTTTCCTTCAAGTGATTGAGGCGTCTAACAAATTTCGAACACGAACATGCATTCAGGCATACCACACACTATAAATAAACCAAGTTAAAGAGAGAGAAAAGTTGGATAATCGGGTTCCTGACAATTTGAGTGACCTGACAATGAAATGGCAGGCACATATGCTGAGCGAAAATGTTAGCGCATAGAGCATGTACTTGAGATACACGAGCCCTTTGTCTTAGCGTCAACGTACTTTTTCGCGCAAGGATATGCATCCGCACTTACTTGCGTGCGCTGCTTGTGTGAGCAGGGCTCGCTTGACCTGCTCCAACACATAAGGAAATACCAGTGATGATGAAAGGACAGCGGTAATGCTGCACGAGACGCGCGCGCAACGACCACGCACTGCCCGATCCAGACACCCAGTCACGCCTGCTGCCTGCGTTCCCTGCTAGTTTGGCCGTGTGTGGTGGATGTCTGGACTTGTCGCCAAAACCATGGGCACGTCCTCCATCAACAGTTATGCTGAGGCTCGATTTTGTCTCCCAAACCATTTGCACGTCCCCATCCACTGTTCCGCTGAGGCTCGACTTTGTGGCCAAAACCATGACCACATTGCTTCTGCCCCCACGGAGCTGAACGAATGGAGGGACAGGGATGGGGTTGGAGGTGTAAAGGTGCGTGGGGCATACAGAGCGCCCGTCAAAGGGAGACAAGCAAAAGGGGAGACTAGTAGGTACAGAGGGATAAACTGAGAAGAGACAGCGGAGGCCGCGTTGAAGCTGGTAGCGGCAGATGGATTAGGTGAATGTTTTAAGATGAAAGAAGCCGTTAAGGCGGCATCTTTGTGCGTATATAAAGCTGGCGCGTACTGTATGGCACGCGCATGTGGACGTATACAAGCGAATGTTTAAAAAAGGAAGAAGGGATGAGTTGTGGAATTGAACACAGGGTGTGAATCCTGTACTGTGTGACATCTACTCTCTGACCCGTTAGATGTGTCACGTTTTGTGTCCGGTAGGACTAAAATTTATTTCATAGCTTCATAATTCACAGACTTCACAGTTCGTTTTCTAATTACTGTGTTATATTGTTTCTAATTATCTTGTTATGCTGCTTCTAGTTATCTTGTTATGTTGTTTCGAAGTATCTTATGTTGTTTCTAATTATCTTGTTTTGTGCTGTTTGATAAACCTATACGTCAGCCTGTAAGTTGGTCAATTAGATAATCCCAGAGGTCTCAGTCACATTTCCTACACCAGGTGTCTAGAGTAGATATGGATGACCGGAAACCGTAGGTGTGAATGCGTGGGGTTAATGTAGCGACTCAGTTGCTCTAAGGTAGTACCAGATTGCACCCGACGGCCAGTTGCTAGAAATTGTTAAACCCAAGCTATTTAGCTATATAGATGAAGCCACCAAGGGTAGCTAGCGGACAGGAGTTGCATCACAATAGGGTGGTGTTGCTAACGACATACCTTTGATAGTAAATTTACAAGGGAACTGGACCAAGCTAGAACAGGACAAAGACGAAGACAATCTACATGTTTCGGGGCAGTACCCGAAAAAGAGGGAGGGGAGAGTCAGTGTTTGAGGATGAGTCCTGTTGGTGCCATGGTGCCAAAATGGGTAATGAAGTAAGACCCCATATTCTTACCGTCAATGGAATCGCCCTTCATTTTCCAGATACCACAGACCCTCATGTTGTCAGCTGTGTGTGGGGGTCTATTGAAATGACGTGCAACTGGTGTGTTTCTGCGGTGTTTAGCGTCGGCTAGATGTTCTGTGAAGCGGGTCTCACCGATGTAGAACAGGGTGGGACAGAGGGTGCATGTGATGGCGTAGACGATGTTGCTGTTGGTGCAGGTCAAGTGGAGCTTGATGACGAAAGTTCTGATATGAACCCAGTTTGCGGCGGGACGTTAAGCAACCAACCACTGTTACCAGACCTTTTCCTGCCTTGAGCATTGTGCGGGCCTCAGTTGTATCAATTTGTCCCTGTGCTGCAACTGTTATCCAGCAGGTGGGATCGTCGGGCGACTGTGTATAAGACTAGACTATCTTGGCAGTGGAAAGTTTCTGCGCTAAACGGGCGAATGTGAAGGCGTTAACTGAGTTGAAAGAAAGGAAGGCAGCAGACTGGAGTGAGAAGCAGAAGTCCGTTCCAAGGCTGGCTTGCATAAGCAGTCGTGTCTCCTGCTCATACGTAAAGGTGGACGTAACACACACGTGGTGAATGGGCCTTACCACCACTTTATGACTGGAAGTGCAGATTAGGAACTTTGACTTTTAGGAACTTTATTTGTTAACTCTGGACCCCAGATGGGGTATGAGAGACAAAGGGGAAAGGGGAACATTTAGGAATTCAAACAAATAAGTAAACATAAATTAGAACTCTCGTGCAAGCCAGCCCATGAACGGATCGTAAGCAGCTGGAACTTGTAGGGGGAACGAGCTCAGAGTCAACGATTCACTGGAGTAAACCTGGAGTGTGAACATAATTATTGCAAGTATCTCTCGATTTCTGTAACATACGGTATCAAGATTACAGCTTATAAATCTGACCTACAATACTTTTCTTCTGTCCCCGTTGGTAGACTGTGTCCGGCACATACAGAACACATAAAACGGCATAAAATTCAAGTCACCTACTCCTCTTCATCGAACTGTACTTTGAATTCAGGTTGTTTACAATCCACGTGCCAATCTACGCTGGCATAGTGTTCCTGCTTCGGCGAGGACACCTGTGAAGAGTTCAACCACGGGAAGTCTGCTGCCATCACAGGAAACCTTTCAAAGTATCGTTTGGTGAGCAGCGACAGGCCTCTTCTCTGGTACAGACTGTTGTACAAACTGTGAACGTCAGTGTGACGCCGTGTTGTGGGTTTTCCGCGAGTGATCACTGTTTGTACACAGCAGCTCTTGGGTAAGATACGTGCTCGTTTTGTTGTTTGTGGAAAACGGGTGATGGAAGATGTGTAGACCTATTTGAGAGCCATCTGTAAAGAAGGAGACGTTAGGAGTATAAAGAATTGTCCTCGTGAGACGACACTGTGTTACTCGGCGCAGTCTACATCGTTTGCTCTCTTGTCACTTCCCTCGCCCTCCCTTCATTTCTTCTTTTTCGCGATTTTTCTGATCGTCACCCTGATCGTTTTTTCTGTTTTCAAAGGCACTATTTATTGTTCTCTGACTAATCCCATGGGTTATCAACAAACCCTTTGCCATGCCTTGCATGATATATAGGATACATGGTTATCTGGGAAATTCCATCTAGTATAACACGACAAATATTCTGAACTTATGATTGGGACATATTTGTCTGTGTGGCGACATATTTGTCTGTGTGGTGACATATTTGTCTGTGTGGTGACATATTTGTCTGTGTGGCTGACTGACTGCGGACTAAAGTGCGTGCTCACTCACTCGGCCATTATCATTCTCTTGCCACACACAACACGCACTCCCTCGGTCACCCACACACGCCCATGTCTTGCATATACCATGAACACCACCGAGAGAGACTCCTCAATTCATGTTTGTCAATTTATTTATTTCTTTTCATCGAAACAAAAACATCTAACACATCTTCACAACTACATAGAGCACATCTTTAAATAGTGGATATGAACGCACGACATCAGCAAAGAATGAGCTAGTAAACATCCATCTCTTTTCGCACACTTAACGTGTTTCTAAATGGACAGAGAGGCTTTGAGTGCAATCATTCGGTCGCAAAGCAGGACTTTTTTGGGGGGGAGGCGAGATGCAGGAGTACTGGTCATCCTTATCTTCCCAAACCTTACAGCCTTAAAAAAAAAAGCTACGTATCATGTGGCATGATTTTCCCTCCTTCATGTAACATGATGTACTGTTGCTCATGCGACGTGATGTTCTAGCGCTCTCTCCTCTGTCCTATCTCTCCCCTCCATTCCCCCCACCAACCCCCAACCCCCCCGGAGTCCCCCTATCCCACTTTCACTTAAGACTTCCTTTCCGCGTCGCTGGCTAAACTCTCTCTAATGCGAACAAACGGCACCTATCAACATCGAAGTTATGCGTTTACCCAAAGAGAACTACACACTCACCACGCCAACATTTCGGTAGCTGCGCGTGACATACGAGTGTTTTCTCTTTGCTTAAAAGCGCCTTTTTTTTCTTTGTTTCGGGGCAGTGCTACGCGATCTTCGCGCGAGCTGAGAATAAATTCAGTCTGCGAGCTCACAAGACTGCCCGCGTACCTAATACACCTTAACATTTCAGCATTACGTCACAAACAGGCGAACTGATCAAATGAACAAAGAAATATATACATCGATGATTATGCATGCATTCTCTTTATAGCGGATGGACCAAATACAAAATCATTGCCTAAACCTGAGGATGAAATGAACGGAACTGGGGAAATCCCACTATACGAGCCACAGAATACTCCCTCCAGCAGGAACCGAGATGGAGGGGACAGAACAAAGACGCACGTTCACCAAGGTCGCCTTGTTATCACGACGCCATCTCGTCACCATCAATTCTAAGTGTTGGGCTCGAGCTGACAAGCTAGAAAACGTTCGGGAATAATTATAATGCCGAATCAAAGACATTCCTTTCATTAAAAAAAAAATCGTTTCTAATGAAGCTCCTACGCTCTTGCACTCTGACGTCTCTTGTCCTCGGGCATAATGTACACGGTCCCTCCCGCCGCCCCTCTTCCCCCATCCTTACTTTGTTCACAAGCAAGGGCGCCCCTTGTCAAACCACACAGTTACCAACATGTAAAGGTAGGAGCATGGAATTCTTGGCGAGGACCAACAACACGGGAAAACGGTGATAAATGCGAATTGAGTAATAATCATTAAATGCGCGTTATCCGATCTCTGTTTCAACACTTACATCGTGTGTATCTGGCTTAATCTCTGATATAAACTGATTGCTAGTTCGCACTGTGTGCATGTAAGCATATGTGCATGTGTGTGTGGGCGCGCGTGCGAGCGTTCGTGTCGGTACGTCTGTGTCTGTGTGTGCATGAATTCAATACATTTTTTATAAAATCACGATTCGTTCTCCCAGAATCTCCCCCCTCCCATTCTATCACCCCCACCCCTCGCCACCTTGTAGCGCTGTATATCACAATGATCAACTCATGAAAATGAATTGGAGAATTTTGAAGATGTCGACACATGAACACGTCACACTTCACAAACGCACCGTCACACGTTCAGTTAGAAGCAGATGAACAATGCCAGAAGATGTGAGAAAACGCTGGCCTAATCCTAGCAATGCCACTTACACACTCAGGTAAGACAGTCACTGTGTGCATACAAACAGGAAGCACATATATCATGCGTATCTGGTGACTTACAAGGGAACACATGCATGCCATGCGTACACCCAGAATTTCGGAATTTACACACGGTACGCTTTTCCTTTGTGTACATGCAAATTTTCAGGCACTCATGGGCTTTGAGGACCTTTTACTCTTTCAACACGGAGTCATGCACGCACGAGAAACCTGTTACAGTGGTACAAGCCGAAGCTGTCATCTATGCCTTTGCATTCGTCACATTTCTGGTCATTTTAGTTTTTAAATAAGCGCTGCGTTTTATTTTCAGATTTCTTCATAAAGTTTGATGAACCGCTTGCTGACCTGGGTGCAAAACAGTGACATCCATGACGAAAGTTATTGGAGGCTTTGAAAATCATTTGTCTGCTGTCTTCTAAAATAGTAATGAAAAATTTCAACAGACCGCTATCCCCAACGGGCTATCCCCAACGGTAGTCTTTTTTTTTAAACTGATCGACCGCAGAACGAACGTTTTGTCCTGATCTTGAACCGTCTTGCAAAGTAAAGTTAGATAAGGACAGCACTGCAACAAACAACAGCCAATCTTGCTATGACACGTCAAACATCAAAATTTCATCTCCTTTCCCCACATGTGTGATTGTCCGCTAAAAACAAGAGGATTGTTCCGAACCATGTTTTTTTCAGTAATTAAAGCAAAAACGGATCAAGTATTGGTAGGGTCAATGAAAATCATGTATCATGTTCTCCTGGCATTTCCTGTCTGACCGAAAACAACGCGAGTACCTTGGGGCGTTGGTGGGTGGTCAGTCACTTATGGTGATTGGTGTCCAAGGAACACCGAGGTGACAAGCTAGCGAACTGAGCAAGCATGGAACTTGACTGCAACTCGTCGAGTCGATTTCTACAGTTTGTCGCTTGCCTGCGCTGTTTACGGGCTGTAGAGCAAAGATCTACACCCCCGTGTTTCCAGTAACAAATTAAGGATGAAACGGCCTATCCTTACTGTCCACGAAAAGATTTCGCTGCACAGCTGTGGGCCGTCCGGGAAATTAACAGCCACAAGATTCCAGACACAACGTCAAAGTAAGCGTCACTTTAGCCAGAAACGCACCATTCAACATTTCTGAGCACGCCAGGCGTCGCGTTAAGGGATGGCAGTTTGAACAGACCACAGTTGTCGTTTAAGCAAGTCGAATTTTATGGGGCAAGTTCACTGGACATTTAAATAATTATGATATAATTTTAAAATATTCTGATGATGGATTGTTTTTACGATGTCCTCAGTTTTCAAACCTTTCAATGAAAGAGCGTCAGCTAATGGCCTTTTTCAACCAGAGCAGTGTGCGTCCTATTAGCAGAACGTGTGCGAATATGGTCACGTTCGACGAACCAGAACGCAGATTGGTTCGGTTAAGAAAGACCTTCAGGATAAAATTTGCAGCAGCTAACAGCCAGTCAGCGAGTTTCTCCTGCTTGTGAGTCCACAGTCACGTGTCTTTTCTCACTGTTACATCACTGTTTTCCAACCTTGTGCCGTCGGCATTCTTAGTCCCTGGCACCAATCGTTTCGTGAAGATGGGCCCTCAAAAAACAGAAACAAAGCTCAGGTTATGGATTGTTCCTTCGTTAAGAAGATATTCTCCCTTAAGAAGACAGCCTTTCTTTTCTTTTTTTGCCTTCTGTTTTCCTCTGCAGTGCATGCTATTCCTCGGCGCTTTAGCTTCTTGCCAACGTTTTTGCCGTTGTCAGCATCCAGCCAAGAATCCAGGGTCTTTGGTACACAAAACGAACACGTTGCGTCGGAAGGGGAAGGCAGCAGGAAGCTGTCATCTTCCTTCTACAAAGTCTCCCCCCCACCCCATCCAATAAGAAGTCAGACTACACTTGGAGCAGGTTGAGGCCAGGGCAATTCTCCAGTCCGTTCCGGCGACAGAATCTGTCCTTGCGTGACTTTCTACAGACAGGGGCTAAAGCCGCGTGACCCGCTGACGTCTCCGCTAGTGCTGATGCTGAAGCTGCTGCAGGTGCTGACGCCCTTGGGCTAACCGTCACCAGACCTCGGACGCCATCTCCTGCGAGTGGTGGTGAGGGTGGCCTGCCCCGCCCAACGTCTGCGAAAAGGGGCCCAGTCCCAACGACCGCGCTACCCCGAAGGGACCGTCGTGCGCTGACATAGGGGGCAGGGGCTCAGGGGTGGACGACGGAGGCAGGGGGAGATCACCCGTCAAGAAGTGATGCTCAGGACCCAGACCTGCAGACAGAACAGAAAATACCCATTGAATATACCCACTGCTCACATTTTTTTTTAAAAGCATGAAGTGTTTAACTACAAACCATCTCGTTTTCTTGAAGGTAATATTATGGAAAGGTACTATCACGAGTTAAATTTCTCCCGAAAACTTCAGTCTGAGAGTGAGAATATCATTATAATCGTCATGTTCGATGATTTGAGAGTGACGGTAAAAGAGAACGAGTCAAGGAGGAAGTGGGGGGGGGGGGGAGAAAAGACAAGCCCAGAATTTCTTTCTCTCGTGAAATATTCTCCAAAGAATCTTTGTCTTGATAAAACAACAAACACTAGCTTTCCGACACCGACCCCCACCCCCACCCCCATCCCCCACCCTACTCGACGGTAAAAACGCCAGACTTTCTTCTGCCAATTCCTATCCGTTCCTTTTCCGAATCTCCAGAATTCAAACAGACTCCTGCTCCCTACACGAGTACAGCATACAGCGGCTTGCGTCAAGCAGTTTGCACTGGGCCACGGCCGGCGTTAACCATTCCAGTCACGCCCCGAACAGGGAGGCAACAGCAACATCACGACTCGACGTCCCTTGCGATATTCTGACGTAGGACTTTGGGCGCGCTACGCAGGAGCCCTTACTGTGCACGCTGCTGCCTTCTTCTCGCGGGCACAAGGCGAGTTGCTGAAAACCCGAGGAAAGCGAGCGCAGCTAGGCAGTCACAGAACCTTGGCTGAGATCTAGAGGGCTTGCAGGTGAAGCCTGTCTGCCAGAACCATCTCACGATGTGGTCACCTGTAACGTTGCGTGCCTATAGCGTGGCACAGCGTCTGCGACCACCTGCACTGAACCCTAGGACTACGTGATCGAGGCCCGCCGAGCACATCAACTGAACGAAATCGAGTGGCACGAGCACCTCGTAAACCTAGCCTTTCTTCCCAAGCGAGGTTGAGGTTACGGGTCAGAGGTTAACGACAGGATCTCGGCATGAAAGTGCGAGGCGTGTGAGGGCAACCCGATAATGACCTGGAACGCAGCGAGAGGACAGCCAGCATTGTGCTTTGCTGCCTGTAGCGATGTAGCGACCCCTGGTCCACGCTACAGACGACAGTTAAGATGACTACGATAATAGCAACGACAGCGGCAATCCGCGTTAAGCCCGGCGCTGGTGACGACATATTGCAATTCGTTGGCCAACGCCTCTTCTGTTGTACCAGTATTTTCTGGCCAGGCAAATCTGACGAAACATTCAAAGTCTACTCCAACTTACATGAACGTGATCACTACTGAATAAATGAAATGACCGTATCACGTGACGAAGTTCAGGCACTGGTGACAACAGAACAAAAAAATCACTGGTGGGGGGAGGGGGTGAGGGGGAGGAAGTCAGTCTCGACTCAGCAAGCAGTTTCGGGGTGCGTCCTTCACACTTGAGCTAACTTGACTCATACTTGCATCAGTTGGATGATCCTGTCGTGTACACAGCTAAAGAACTTTGCTAAAACCGGCCTGCGCCTACTCGCCCAATGTTACCGAGATAGCCCTATACACTCGATTTTTATAAACTTCCCTCTTTCCTCTTTTCGATATGTTCCTACCATTTTCCTCTCTTTCCGCTTTTTTCTCCTACCTTCCCTTTTCTCTCTTCCTCTTTCTCCCTTCTGTCCTCCTTTTCTCTCACCAACTTCTCTCTCTCTCTCCCCGTCAACACTCTCCCCTGTTCTCTTTCCACCTTTTTCTCTCTCTCGTTCCCCTTTGATGCACATTCGCGAGCGCGCGCACACACACACACACGAGCACATCCCCACACAACTGCAACCCATCCCTCACATTTCAGGTCGGTCCCGACATCCAGCCCCTTGTCTCGGTTCATCTTGACATGCCAGTCTGCGCGCTCCAAACAAACGAGTTTCGGGCGCATTTCGTTCGTTCCTTCCTGCAACCATCGGCTACCATCCATCAAGCCCTCGGCGACATCCTCGTGCTCACAGAAAGAACCGCTGGCCGCCGTTTGCGAGTTTTCCGTCGACCGGATTCGAGCGTAAACAACGGTCTGCAGACGTTTATAGACATGTTGGGACGTTTGCTGCGCGATGCGTTATGTTGGAAAGCTAATTGTACCAAGATGTATTGCTCGTCCCCACTGCCAATGGGCTGGAAAGCCGGCATCATACATTCGTACTGTATGATTTCCAGCCAGCCAGCAGAGGCCGTCTGGTAGGGGCGCTGGTTGAGCCTCGTTTTGGAAACTGTGCTGCTGGAATCGCAAGCCTCGTTTTGGAGTGGCCTGATGGAGGCTCTAGCCTCGTTTTGAAGTAGGGTGCTTTCAGTAATGACTAGTCGCAATCTTTCTCCGCTGTTTCCTTCTTCGTCGCATTTTCTTCGCCTGGATGTACTTGTCCGCGAGTATGGGTGTTTGCGTGCACGAGTGTTTGTTCATGTGTCTGACATACTGAGTGTGGTCTGAGTGCGTGGGCATTCATATCACTGGGTTATTAACGTTTGTGTTTTCGTGATCACGTCTACAGCGGGCTGTTTGTGCTACAAACAGACGGGAGGCTACGTTTAATCACGCGAGTTTCAGGGGTCTGCATGGAACACGACTCGTAGCCCTAACTTAGGTCCTGTAGTCCTGCAGGTAGCAGTACCCATGAGGGAGTGACTGGCTGGTGTAACAGACGTAATCTGTTCATGACGTAATCTTTTTTGCTTTTTTTCTGAGTGCGGGGGGGGGG
>SMGT01004166.1:154643-219166 GCA_004794575.1 Lanistes nyassanus
GGGAGGACGCTAGCTAATTCAGTGCTGTCATGGCGAGTTCTTGCTGATCAAAAGACAGACCGCCTGGCATTGCGGGAAAAGCACACTACCTCTCAGGCGTGACGGCGCTGACTACTTCTTAGCTTTCGCTTCACCCCACCCCTTAACTCTCTCCTTTCCCTGTTTGTCCCCGCCTCTCTCTCTCTCTCTCCCTCCCCCTATCTCTTTCCCCTCTGCGTGTGTGTGTGTGCGCGCGCGCGCGGGCTTTCTGCCTTGTTGTTACTCCGTCTCGACGTCAGTATCTAGCCACCTCCATGCAGAAATCTCATCTCGCTCACTAGCCATCCCCACAAACCCTTTCTACTTGTTGCCTTATTCCTACAAAACCTTGCCTACACTAGCTTGCAACCAGCAATCCCACTCCCGCCCTGCCAGACTTTATGAAACAACCCTCGCGTGATAATCACAATACGGCCCCTTCAGTTATTTTTAAATCCTTCCATCTGATTCACGTATTAAATAAGCCCTCGTTCAACGCTGCTTTCGGTCATTTAAAATACAGTTGTGATATGTACATTAGCGTGTGTGGACTGGAGACAGCGTATAAAATATTCTTGTCATAATGAACATTAGCGTGCATGTAGGCAATGTATAAAATATTATTCTCATAATGAACATTAGCGTGCATGTAGGCAGTGTATAAAATATTATTCTCATAGTGAACATTAGCGTGCATGTAGGCAGTGTATAAAATATTATTCTCATAATGAACATTAGCGTGCATGTAGGCAGTGTATAAAATATTATTCTCATAGTGAACATTAGCGTGCATGTAGGCAGTGTATAAAATATTCTTGTCATAATGAACATTAGTGTTCATGTAGACAGCGCATACTTTTGTCAGGAACAGCGGTGCACGTAAACGGGACGTCCCTTGTCACGAGGCGCAGGCGTTGTCTGACTCCGTGGTGCCAGGAACGGTAACTTAACACCACGAGGGCAAGAAAGAGAAACTTTGAAGGCACTCGAAAGATAATCTATCGCGTTAAAACAGAAATCAAGTCACACTTGACCAGAGAACGGTCAACACACGATGACATGTCGTTTGCATAACAAACGAGTGGCAAACCGTGGCGGAGGGCGAGAGGTGATGCGGCGGAAGCGAAAGGCGGATCTCTCGCAGTGTTGGATCAATACGCCCGAACAGAACCTGGCCTGGCCACGACGGACGGACGCGCCAGGCCAGTATAGCCCGAGTTCTCTCGATTTCAACACACGTTAGTTAGAACTGAATCACCGAAGTCGAGCTCTTCAGGACGGGAAACAAAGAAACGTCGAGCCGGTAACTTCGAGAAGAAAAGCGCGAAGAGTTATCAGGACGGCACTGGCATCGCGCTATTTCGTCTGGATTTTCCGCCCACGTCCCAGCCTCGGGACTTAGCTAACAGGAACGACAAACGCATGATCGGCGGGTGACAGATTATGGGACGTCACGGACCAGAAAATCCGGTGGTATTTAATCTGACGATTAGAGCGTTTTTGACAGACACGAACCATTTGCATATGTCTATTGACAAAGGTCAGGCTAGATGTGACAATACATCGCGCGCTCCGTTTGAACAGCAAAGTTTTTGCGCCGTACCAACGGACTTCGACGGAGGTCACTTTTCCTCCTTTTTTCCCCCTTTTTAGCAGAGACCATTAGGTGTTTTCACTGCAAAGTGTCTGATTAGGGCGAGTGCAAAATGGCGTTTTTTTCTAGAAAAATAAAATTAGGGCATACATTTACTTTTTAGTTGTCCGTGAAAGTAACGTGAAAGCTTTGAATGCGACCAATATTGCCAAAATCTTTCTAAAAGCGTTCAAGCGAACAGTCCATTTTGTACCGATGTTGCATAACACAACCTGAATAACCCTTTAAACTCAGCGTCGCCTGACTAAAATTAAAGATTTAAGATCATTCGTGTGCGCGTGAACCGAATTTGCTCAATAAATAAATGTTAGGTTTAAAAAATTACTAGAAGGTTGATCGCAGTGAACAAGCGTGAACCATGTTGTATAAAAAATTATACGGTCATGGGAAAGAACTCCATTTGTACATTAAAAAATTTGTTATACTACCTTCTCTTTTTTCTCTTTCTCTCTCTCTCTCTCTTTCTCTCTTTCTTACCTGTATGGTTTCTGACTCAAAAGTATGTATGTTAGTGTACTGCATTGCAACTCCATGATTTTCTCTTGAAATGGACCAAGGGAGGCTTTCATAAGGTTCACTGACTTCATTTCCTCGTTTTTTTCTCACACATATTCTCTCTCTCAGCTGCTTCTCTCTCTCTCCTCGTTCCATCCCTCTCTCTCTCGTAAACACACACACACACACACACGCATGCGCACACAGACGCACGCACACACACACACACATCTCACACGCCCTAATCCACCTCTGAGACATCCCGCTGATGAGTCGAGGGTGCAATCTCTTTGTTACTTCCCGTAAGGAGCGACCGTGAAAAACCCCGAAGCTGTCTCCGTGAGAAGATATCATAATCTGCTGTGTCTACACGCTGGCGATTACACGGCGATCGGTGGTTCAAGCCCTGTCCTCAAGTCCAATGCTTGCCCTCTCGCTCTTCCCCCCAGAACCTTTTCGTGTCTTCAGGCACCCCGCCTGCCCTCAGTATAGCCTCTTCCCCCAAAACTGCTTTGCTTCCCTAACGCCCTGATCGATAGCACGGAGAGCAGAGATCAAACCGATCAGTTTGCAGATGGCTAAATCGCACGGGCGACGATCAGATTGTGTTCGGAATCCGACGAAAATTAAACTTGCCAATGGCGGTAGCATCCAACCCATGTCCCCTCTGTTACATCCTCGGGGGACTGCCGCTCTCAGAGGCATTCGGTGCCGGACTTGGCGCATGCGCAGTCCTAAATCAAAGCCAGTGGAGGATCTTTTGTTGTCCCACGCATCCGCTTACCCCCTCCCCTTACTCCCTTGCCTCCCGCAGAAACGTCCACCTCCCACCGGTGGCTCAAGCCTTACTAGCGGGCGTTGAGACGATTTCGCAACCAACCTTAACGAGCAGCGCGCGCACTGCTTGCGTGAAAGGGCGTGCCCCTGCGAACGGTGGGGACGGGCAAGGGGAGACAGCTCAAGCTCTCTCGCGCGGTTCGGGTTTACGGCCCACAATCTGCCGGCCATGTCTGGAACTATCTGCAATCTGCCATGGTAAATATGTCCTGGGATTCTAATGGTAATAGCGTGCCACGCGGCCTTCGTTCTCCACGTCATCCGAGCCTGCTATTGACCTCCCCTTCTATTTAACTTGTTCTCTCCCCTTCCTAACGGACCATAGTTTACCTCCCCCATCCCCTTACCTCCGCTCTTCTCCGGTAGAAAGGTTTTTTTCTCGCGCTTCGAACCTGAAACGGAAGCTGCAAGGGCAAAACTGGAACCTCATTAAAACCGATGTTGTATTTCTAGACCCGGGCAGGGGCTGATGCTAAATTTCACAAAAGATTCACACAATGCACTGATAATGGATTTGAGTTTGGCTTCATTTGGCGAGAAGAATTGTTTCATTACACGCATACAGAGATTTTGGCATTGTGCTATCGAATCACGCCAAATATGGATAGCGCGCACTCTGGGAATTAATAAAAGTTTAGGGGCAGTCTATTTGTTGACAAGGATCTTCACTTTTAAATGAGACACCGACAAGCTTTGAAGCCTCTCCGTGCTTAATGTCCCAGGGACCCTAGCGAAAGTCTCATCTTCCTTGCAGGTTTGCAGACGACTGTATGTGCTGTCTGTTTGATGCCACTAGAGGAAGCATGACATAATTACAGTATCCAAATATGTACTTATTAACAGGTCAATATGAGAAGATCTTTGATGGCTTCTGAAATCACCTGCACATAACCAAAAGTCCTTTGTACCTGCCGTCGCCACATGTTTTTACACGAAATGCACTCAATATGCAATCGCTTGCAGATTTTTTGCGGGTAGGACTATTTTCTTAATCATGAGCTCGAAGTGTGTTGGGTAAGTACACTCACTGACTGCTCACTCGCTACTGAAAGTGCTGGTTACTAATCATTCACAGCTAGCGCAAAACTGTATATCAAAAGACTTTGCAGCTACACCTTGGAGCTGCCTGTGATGATTAATAGCGACTTCCGCAAATCCCTAACTGCAACAGTGTTCGAGAATTGACGAGGACACAATGTTTAAGCCTCGGATGCCGTCAAAGCAAGTTTTATACCGTTCCGTACCGCTTGGCATGCTTTATCTCAGACCTTTTCTTTTCCATGTTCACCAGCTACAAAATGCACGAGAAGGTTTTCTTTCGTTGCTTTCTTACAACAGAACTCATCTGACAAACTCTGTTCTCCCTCATCCGATCAGTTGTCTTTCTTTAAACAAGCTTCTGGCAAGTATTTTTCACAGCCACTGACACGCGTTTGGGACTTGTCAATGGACATACCTCATACAAGAAACGGGGCTAGAACAGCGCTCCCATCTCCTCGTGCTGACCTGTCAGTGTTTTGACGGCCGTCCCGCGCCGCTACGCCAAATCGTCATCAGGTTCTGATTGACATTCCAGTCCAGTGACCCGCTCACATTCCGGGCGGTCCTGAGCTGGACAGCTGGACAGCCGCGTGTCATGTTAACGACCCTCTGTTGCTATTATAGCCCCGTTCTACAAATGAAGCAAATGCCATTTTAACCGCAAACCAGGCATACGAGGCACTCGGCAACGTTCGGCAGAACGGGATGCTTGATCACGAAGTCAGTAGGAATGAGCAGTGAACAGTGAGCAAAGTATGATTAGCGACTGATGTCAGAGTGGCATAGAAGACAAAACTGGAGCTGATTTTCCTAGATTCTGATTTGTACCAGTTTGCTTTTTTAAAAAAATATCATTCTAATGTGTGCAAGTTATTCGCTGATGTGACCGGTAACTACGAACAACCGCGCGTGCTGCAAACACTTGCCACAGTGCGATTACTCAAAGGGATAGCAACTTCCCTATGGACCTGACCTAGGAAATACCTCTCATGATCATGTTCACTATTTTTTGTCGTAGATTCCCCTTCCCCTCCCCTCTCACACACACAGTCTTTCAGAAAGTCGGGTTTGAAAACTATCGATGGGTGTTGTCGTGCGATGGTGTCATTGTCGCTGGTGGGGATGCTGTTGTGGGTTGGCGACGTCCTTCACCGGGAATCGGTCCTGAAGACAAATTCTCAAGGCCAGTGACCTTTCACAGGCCAGCTGCAAGTGAGCGACCTTTCACGGGCCGCCCCCACACCCTTGACGAAAACGTCCTGGGAGGCTTGCGTGATGCAGTCCCTCCAAGACCAGCAAGAAACGTGGACGCTAGGTGTGACTCTCGTGGGAGGATGCGCTCACAGCCCGGGTAACGCGGGCGCGTGCAGTTCACGTGCAGTGACGAGAGTTCGCGTGACAGGGAAGCGGCGAGTAAGGAAGCCTAACGAAGGGGACGTCCCTGAGAGGCAGCCTCTGTTGACAGATGGAAATGTTCGCCGCCTACCAGCACGCTCCCTCCTCACCTGACCCCCCCCCCTCCTCCTCCCCATCTCCACCCGCCTTCCCATTTCATCTCGTCTTTAGATTTCGTCTTCGCTGCAGACTGCAGACAGACTTTTCAACACACCGTCATCGTGCACGTTTAGACTTTCAGTCCACGTGACAGCGTTAAGACAGAACTGTTGTCATGGAGAGCCACGTGAATTGCTGTGATGTGATGGGTGGCGGGACTGGGGGGGGGGGAGATGTCTCGGTGGCCCATGTGCAAAGCATGTTGGGATATGGATAACTTCCGTAACATAACTGAATTTGATTTTTTAAAAATCTTACTGTACGTCACACCTGTTTTTTTCCCTTTCCCTTCGGTTTTTTTTCCACCTCTCTTTTCCCACCCTCCCAACCACTGGGATGTTTGGTGCAGGCGCGGATGAGCGCCATCTAGCGTCCACTCCATCACCCACCCAGCCTCCATCCCGTAGGGGAAAAAAAACAGACGACGTGCACAGGGGCAGTTTGACAGACGGCAACATGTGCATAAAATTTCCGGAATGGAAAAACTGCCGACAGGAATGTTGAGAGCGACGCGCCCGGGGCTGTAAAGTCCGCCCCCATCCCCCGTACGTGTGCCAGGGGAGCTCCCGGCCACTTCAAGGACCGCTACTCCAGCCCCACTGAAGACGGCAGCCCTGTCCTTACCTGCCCCTGATGGCGGCCATTAGCTGGAACAGCCGGCGGTTGGCCACGCTGAGGAAGGCCGGTAAGGCTAGATGGTGACGTTAGAGGTACCGCGAACGACCTTCACTACCTAGCGTTGCTAGCTTCTACGAAACAAGCCTCTGGTAGCCTCAAAGTCCCTTCTCTCATTTGCCTGCCAGTCTTTCTCTCCACTTTGTGGGTTCCGCGGTTAAGACTGTCCTCGTCACACGAAATGAAGGCCATGACAACAACTGGTCAGCGCTTACGACTGCTGGCTAACACCTAATGACTCAGGCGTCAAGACAAAGACACCTGCAGAACGATGTCCCTTTCCCGTTATTTTTAAATCCCGTCGTTTCGTCTTCAGGCTACAGCTGGTGTTACTGACGGTGCGCTGTTTCTGTTTGTTTTTTGCTTCTTTTTTTTTTACTATTTCTCTCGCAGATGGTGACGGAAAGGGCACGTGACCAAGCTGATGCTACAGGCTATTATCCCCGTTTGGCTGTTCCTCTAGAATATTTTATCGGTCGCTGTAGGGTTGATCAGGACGGTCATAATCACTGAATTACACATGGAATTAGTTGTTTATTGTTTAGTCAGCGAAGAACGCTAGCTGATGACTGGGTTGAGGGGTAGGGGGTGATGACGGCTGTCGTGTGACATTGCCTTTACCAGAGAAATCTCGTCCTGCTTTGCCGAAGGTGGACGTGTGAACGCCAGTACCACTGTCAGTCTAAGAAAAGTCTTCGCGGACGAATCCGAGTCGGAAGCTACGAACTTCAGGGTTTGCCTGTTAACACTCGGAGTGCTCCATCTCGACTCTCGGTTTTACATCGCAGATGGCGCTCGGTCCTTTCGACCCCCACTTGCAGTGCTGCCTCCTTTTCAGCAGCAACGCGGAAACAATGTTCAGACCTTTAGCCAGCAATCACGTGGACCCTGAGGGCGCTGCCTGGACTCACAGACCCGTCGTTTCGCTTCTTCAACAGCCGATGTCTGGTCTGCTCTCGGAGGAGGCTGGTGAGAACCGGCGGCCGATTTCGGCCCGTAATCGACAGATAATTATAAAAAGGGGGCTGTCAAAACAAAATGATGGCCGCCCCTTCCCCCGCTTCTCGTTGGTTACTGCTACCGGCCGGCTCGGGCAGGCCTGTGGAAGGATCGATAGTCGCTGATCCCCTGGGAACCGCAGGAGGCGGGCGGCGATGGAAAAACAAAAGGAGTATCCACGAGGAGGGGAGGAAAGCAGTGGCAGGTGGGGTGGAGAAGGGGATCTGATTGTTAGTGAGGTAAGGATGGAGGGCGCGTGCAACAGAAATGAGGTGGAGTGCCCTGGAGGGAATAGATGGAGGGTAGAATATTAACATTTCAAAGCCGAAAAGGGACATTTATAATGAAAATAAATTTATACTTGGATTAATATACTTGTAAAGC
This sequence comes from Lanistes nyassanus, assembly GCA_004794575.1. Taxonomy (NCBI): domain Eukaryota; kingdom Metazoa; phylum Mollusca; class Gastropoda; order Architaenioglossa; family Ampullariidae; genus Lanistes; species Lanistes nyassanus. Next base: position 162,301 of record SMGT01004166.1, read on the forward strand.
AAAAATTCCGAGAAACCATATGACAATTTTCCAAGAGAGGTGCGACCGCCTCGGTGGTCTAGTGGTTAAGGCGTCCGCTTCCGAGGCGGGAGGTCCGTGGTTCGCATCCCGTCCAAGCCATAAAATTTGGCAAACTAGTAGCTGCACTGCCACACGCCTGGCACTATAGGGAACAGTACTAGGACTGGTTGGCCCGGTTTCAGGGTGGGTCTGACGACCGTGTTGCGACAGCAGTCCCAGTGTAGCAGCACGTAAACTTTGTCTAAGCAACGCCGTCTTGATATGCAGCAGCAAATGCCCCCCCCCCCTCAATACACACCCTCCAATCACACGATTTTTATTTTATTTTTTTTGCCATTTAATTTCGACACTTTCCTTCTCCTTTCCAAAGACAAGGGAAGAAAATTCTGAGGCAGTCAGTAAATTTGAAACTTCTATTTCGTCAAGGTGTTTCTGCCGACTGCAGCGGAATGCTGTGGGTCGCAGAAAGATAAACACCAAAATCAAAATCAAATGAAAAGCGGATTTTTGCACCTTCCCCTCCAGCCCAATACAGTTTTCTATCAAGCCGTTCAAAACGATTCAAAACGGAGCTGTCAAGATATACAACTTCCCGGTAGGTGACGCATCTTGAGGCAATTAAAGGCTACACGAAAAATACAAAACAAACGTATTCGATCATGTAGGTGCATTTTTCTTTTGTATAGTCTCCCACCACAGGGGATCTCTTTTGTCTTGCGCAAGGATAGTGTTAGTCTTGCGGAAGAAACCGGTCTGGTCTAACATAGGCCTGTATAGTTCAGTGCACAAGCTACGTCTTGCGTTAACAAGCTTCATTCAAGAAAATCACTGTGACGCTGTCCGCGCCACAATCCAGAAACCCAGGGGGAAGACGTGCACAAGCCAGACGGCGCAACCTTTCATAGCCCTCTGATCTCGGCAGTGGGCGATCGTGATAAAACAGCCGCCAAAACCCCTGGACATCAGATCGTAGCGTAGACAAAACACGGTACAGACACTCTCGTATGGGGTATTTTACCCGGTAAAGAACAACAGACAAAAGAGCGGGTAGACCCCCGTTTTGACACTCGCCATCGTTTGGACTTTCAGCCCTTGGAACGGCCAACGGTGTCAAAACAGATACACGAAATCTCATATCGAATATTTACTCCGGTATGGCATGCCCAAGACAAAACACAACGCAGGCTCAGTCTCGTCTCGGGGTATTTTTCACCCCGGGTGAAGTGCCGCCTTTTGAGCGCCGACCTGTCATCGCCTGCGCTTCTCCAAGGGGCCGCTATCCTGTCAGACCATCACGCTCGGGGGCGGAGAGTGGTCGTTCTTGGCAGAAGTTTGCCACGTCCTGTTTCTTTCAGACAATACGCTTCCTCTCCAAGACGGTCTTTCTATACTCCCCCCTCCCTCAGCCCCTCCCCTACAGACCTGTCTCCAAGGGCCCCCTGGCCAGTGACGGAGCTCTCTACTCGGTGGCCCTAGCCTTGCTAATTAACACGTCGGGAACGAAAATATCGCGTCATCGGTTCTGTCGTTAGACCATCAATTATCTTTGCCCCGTTTCTTCAGCCCATCGCCAACCAAACGTTGGCGGCTGCTGACCCTTTAGAGTTGAGCACGGGAGGTAATTTGGATGAAAACGTGCGGGGGAGGCTGTGGGAGTGTTGGTGGTAGGGTGGGTGGGGAAAAACAGACACACAAATGTATTAAGCGGAGTTCATTACCACTAAAAACTTGTCAAGCGGTCAATACAAGAGGGCAGCTAAAGGGGAGACAAACAATTAATCGTGAAAATGGGCCGGAAGTGTGGAGACCGCCATTTGGACACAAAGGGAAAGAACAGACGCGTGCGCGCACAAAAAAAGTCATCTGAAAACATTTATTCAGGGAGTGACACCGCACAAGCTGCAGCCCACCTATCTACCCACCTAACTCCCTCTCTTTGTATAATTCGAACGGTTATACTCGTCAATGAACTGCATCTTTGTTTTTAAAAAAAAGTTCGGTGCATGATGAGCATGCAACGGAAGGAAAGACAAGTTTAAGTTCAACAAAGATAGCAGATAGGTATGCCCGAACTGTGCCAGACTGAAGACACTGGAATCTGGAGCACGGATGGCGCAAATATCACAACAAATGTTGGACATAGGACGCGGAAGATTACAAGCGGCTTCTGAAACAAGGCAGATGTTGTCTCGGAGAACTGTGTTAGGCGTAAGGAAACCAGTCTGATGCCGCGGAGAACGATAAAAAAAACGAGGAAAAGTAGTTACTATCAACATCGTTACAGTGATCCGTTGCTTCGATCAATAATTTCAGCAGCAAGCGTTCGGTCTAAATGAAATGGGGGATCGTCACAGCGAGATGTGAGGATCTTCCCGGAGAGCAGGAACAACTCCAGCGCTTAATGCTTGACCGTGTCACTTGCAAAGACCAGTAAAGAACTGATCGGACTGTTCATAATAAAGACCTCATTGTTCTGAAATCCAGAATGTCTTCATATGTTCTGAATGAGGGATCGGGTGTTTTTTCACCGGAAAATGTTATTCCTTTTTTTACGAAGCTAAATTACTTATCTCGTGGGAATAGTTCGTGTTGAATGTTATTCGTGTTATTGGAGGGCAAGGCGAAAAGTTCATGTTGAATGTTATTCGTGTTATTGGAGGGCAAGGAGAATAGTTCATGTTGAATGTTATTCGTGTTATTGGAGGGCAAGGCGAATAGTTCATGTTGAATGTTATTCGTGTTATTGGAGGGCAAGGCGAAAAGTTCATGTTGAATGTTATTCGTGTTATTGGAGGGCAAGGAGAATAGTTCATGTTGAATGTTATTCGTGTTATTGGAGGGCAAGGCGAAAAGTTCATGTTGAATGTTATTCGTGTTATTGGAGGGCAAGGCATCTGGCATAAGAAATAGGTCACGACTTTAAAACTTACGAAGAAAAAGGAGGAGGAGGATGAAGAAGAGGAGGAGGAGGATAAAGAAGAGGAGGAGGATGAGAAAGAATAACACGAACAGCAGCAGCAGCAGCACAATTTGTGACTGACAAGACTGGCGAGACAGAAAGACTCCCACGCCTGCGCAGCACGTGACCCGCAAAAGACGAGACCGGATCCCGCCTTGTGTCACAGACAAACTGAGAACTTTGTCATCAAAGAGCGCGCGCCGCCTCTGCTGGCATCGTGTTAAAGGTCGTGAGAAGTTACTGACGACATCAAACCGAGGTTGTTTTTTTTTTAAGTCCCCTTCCTGTCCTTCCCCGTTCTGCTGTCTGCCTGTCCGCCTCTTTTTCTTTTGAACTTCCCGGTTATGTCCCCTTTCCCATTTTTTTGGCTCATGTATCTGAAATCCGGATAAGTACTAATCGTGATTATGTTCGAATAACCATAAGTCGCGGATAGATTTATTCGTTTCACATACGTACGGGTCCTGATGGTTTTCTGTTCGTTTACCAAGACTAAAGAATAACGAGTGTTGCAAACGACGCTCTATTGACTGTGGTATCTAGTTTAGTTTATTACGCAATTCAGACTTCGATACACAGAACCCAAATTAATAAATTAAACACTAAAGCAAGTCCAGCCTCAGATATACAAATCTTTCCGGTAGAAAAACCAGCCGAAACGAAAGCTTAACCAGCGTACGTAAACAGGTCGTCTCACATAAGCTTTTGTCGCTGCTTTTCGGGTCATAAGAGCAGTCGTAAGGCCCTTTCCCCCAATGTATTTTACAGCCACCGTTACTTACGAACAGGCGATAAAAACCTCATGCAAACCAGGCTTGGTCAGTAAAGAGCAGGAGGGGTCAATCCACTGTATTGCAAAACAAGTCAGTCCTCTGTGTGTGGGTGAACAGAAAACAAAAACGAACCGAACCACTGTATCGCAACGAGAAACCAAACTGGTACCTCACCATAGCCAGGGGACTGCATCCCAATATTGTCCACTACTGGCAGAGGACCTTGTCAAGGGCGATAATTCGGGGCTCGTGTCTATGATTTATGCGACCATTTCCCCGGAACCCTGTCAGCCTGGTTTCCCGCTCTAGTGTGGATCTTTAATTACAAATGGCTGATTGCATAGATGGCTCCCGCTGATACTTCGCCGTGAAGCTTTGGCAGCGGGACCTGGCCGCGCGATGCCCTTGGCTGGCATCGTCTTTTATCTCAAGTTCATTCCGCAGAACGGACCCTTTCTTTTGCTCTTTGTGTCGCGAGTCTTTGTTTTCTTCGGATCAGTGGCATCATGAGGCAAGTCACCCTTTGCGGCCATGCTGGCCTGGAGAAAACCGACCCCTCCTAACAGCAAACTGCTTAGCACCACATACTAAGCATTAAGAGAGCTTACTGGGCGCCAATTTAAGAAAGAAAGAAAAGAAAGAAAGAATATTTTGCGTTATATTCTATACTCCCGTCCGTCTCCCGTCACAGGCTACCGAAAGGGACAAAATTTCAGATCAGAGCCTGTTCAAGAAAATGCCGCCTTGCCTGCGTTGCCATCTACCTGAAACTGTTTCGGCGTGAGTGTGAGAGAGTGACTGTGTGAGTGTGAATGTGAGTATGAACGAGTTGTGTGGAATGAGAAACGTACCTGGCTGGTGTATTCCTTGCTCTAAGACCGGGGGTGTACCCTGGGTAGGTGGCAGAAAGTTGATAGCTCCCGGGCCGTCCGCTGCCTGTCCCATGAAGAACTCTCCGTAGGGCTGTGGGTAGCCTGGATAGAAGTCTTGGCCGTTCTCTGCAAAACACAAAGCGCTTACCCTTAACCATACTTTTCTGACAGCCAACAAACATTCGTGTCCGATCTCCTAGCAGACGACATCAAAGCACCATGAGATACGCCATCAAACAGAAGTTGCTCTTCTTGCGGTGAACGTGGTGCGTTGGTGTTTAGCGCTGCGCGATGCGTGCGAGGGAGTGTGAGCGAGAAAATAGAGGAGAGGATTCGCAATGAAAGTGATATAAGCAGGGGGGACAATATACAGGACCGCTTAAAGGAATCTTCCGCTTTCGAGTTCAACAGCACTGCGCTCGATTTTACTTTAATGGATTTCTCCACACAATTTTTTTCAGGAAACAAATTAAGCTATCCCTTCCTGTAGGTTTCTTCCGTTTTCTTTCTGCCTCCTTCCTTTCTTCCTACCACACTAGAATAGATTCTTAAGATAATTCGACGGATAGATCGGGAGAGAGTCAGAGACCCAGAGTGGCTATGACAGTGGAATGCTCCTTATGCCTGTGACGACCTCTGAAGGACAAGAATACTTTAAGAACTCACAATGCTAACACTGAAAGTCTGGCAGTAGCTGTGTCCACGTGTCTTCTCGCCTGTGAAATGATCGAGTCTGCTTCCAAATTTAACAGGACAAGAAGATGGAAGGTTTCATCAAGCATATCGCCATCTCTCGCACCAGTATCTCTGCTCATCTGATGTCTTAGGACGTACAGGACATTCAGTAAATTCCTCGGAGGCCACTGAACTGCAAAACTGCATCGTGAGCAGGCAAAAGTAACTAACATCTGCGTGTGCGTGCGTTTGTATCTTAGTTACAGTTGTGGAAAAAAATTGTGATGGCGCAAAACGCTTTGTCTTTGGTGAACGCCCTCTCCACAAGAGAAGATAAATCTATCGGCAACCCACAACACAAAAGACGTGAAAGGAGGAAGGGGCAAGTTGAGTGATGGGGGGTGGTGTGCGGCAGGGGGGTGGGGATTGAAGAAGGTGGAGGAGGCAGGGGCTGGTTTCGCGGTGACGCGGTGGTGGTGGGTTTAGACACAGCGCCGCTCCCGTTCGTTAGCATCTAAAAGTCATTAGACGATCCGCTTCTGTCAGACAGGGGAATTAATACACCCTGCTCCTCCTGCGAGACCCATTCGCATGCAAATGCCCTTGTCTCTCGCAGACTGAATACCCCTGGGAGGTGTCTGCGTGTGTCAGTCGTGGTGGTGTACGCGGGAGGAAGGTGGGGGGAGGGGGTTGGGGAGATTGGGCGGGTATCAGTCTAGAAGATGTAGCAAGGTTAGAATGAATGGCCTTATGATCGTGCAGTGTCTCCTGGGGTCCTTTCGTCTGCGTGACGAATCGCGTGCTTCAAGGCTGTACCTGTGTTGACACTGCCAACAATTTCGAGGGGAAGGTATATCTTAAACTATGTCTTAAAAAATCTGCTCATAAGGCTAAGTGAGATTTTTAAGGAGTGAGCGGACACAACGACATCGCTAGTTTCAGCCCCCGAAAATGTGCGTCTCCTCTTAGCGATAAAGACTTCCCAGCATTTACGCAAAGAGATCTGTGCTGCGTCTGTGCCAAACGCACATGTTTATTTCTTTTCGTCCGGACATGTGGCAGCACTGACCCTCACAAACCCCAGTCCTGTTACCTACTCAAACGGGGAAGACGGCTCCAAACAGCTGTCGTGATCCACAAATTGTCGGCAGGCGATTCGTCCCGGTGCAGTACGTTAGAACTCATAGTCGCGTTTGCTTCCAGAAGAGGCTAATACGTCATGTTCCGAATTTGTCTTTTTTTAAATTCTACCAACACATAGGTTCTCCTACGCTTGACTGAAAAGTCTCGTCCAGTTCAACAAAGGGCTGAATCTGCGAGTATGCTTTTGTTTTTAAATCAAGATCTGCAGAAGGAGACCACGACAAACTGCAGCTGTAGATAATAAGGGGTGGGTGACCGAGATTGTTGAATGGGACAATGTTATCCTGCAAGGATTTGCAACACAAAACGTACTCCGCCAGCACTAAGTCGTTACGAATGGTTGCTGGGGTACGGTTCATACTTTAGTTATAAACATTCGTTTTCTGAAGGTTGCCGCGTGGTGGTTCAAACCAGCACCTGAGCATAGCAGTTACCTAACACGAATATCCTTCGACTGGCTTGAAGTACTGTTGTGTACAAAATGCTCGGTTATTTAAAAAAAACAGTATACTTTGGTTCAGACGCCCAGTTCTACATCCCCTAGTGAAGCGCATGATTCAAGGTGGAGTGAACATGACCGTCCGTCACACCCCTTCCATACATTAAAGTCCTTCAGGTCCGTTCACCTGATAAAATTTATGGGGAGAGTGCTTAGGAAGGCGCGGGCACTAAGTCGTGATCTACGTCTCAGAAATCTCACCATCCCTACCTGTTTGTACCCATATTCCTCCCTCCCACCTCCAGCCAAACTTTCTGCTTAAAAATCGACGGGCAACGCCATTGTAGCTGTGAAAAATCTGCCAGGGGGCCACGTCCCACAAAAACAAAACAAACAAAAGCAAAACAAACCCCCACAGTCTGTGGACGACAGTCGGTAGGGCCTACACCTTCTGTTGGACGACACTCGGTACACCGTCTGTGGACGACAGTCAGTCGCTCTCTACTCACAGTCCTCCATCTTTTCTTTGACTGAACCCTTTCCTTCCCCAGTCCTAACAGCACAGCTCATCTCCCTGGCCATTGAAACGTAATCAAGGATTCTCCGGCCGTCACTCCTTGCTCAGTGGGGCATGACTGCGGTAATCGAAATCTGATGAACTAGTCTGTTTGCCGTTACATCTCGTCGCGTCCTTCCGCGATCCTCCTGTCAGCTCGACCTCTGGTGTTTCCCCATTCCCTTTTTAAAAAAAGTTTTTGCAAGATTTTACCCGAAAATGTACATTTATGTCACAGAAAAAACTGTGTCCTACGCATATGCCATACCAACAGCGTCTTGTAACCTTGTCTTTGAATATGCAAAGTCCCTATTACGTTACAAAGGTCCTTGTAGTGTGTCATATGAGCCTGACATTCAGAAATGTCAAACAGCACGCTCGACAGTACACGCAGTAAATAATAAACGCTTTCTCGTCCCGCTTTCAATGTTTGTGATCACAAAAACTGTGCTTGCCTCTTGATTTAGTGCACGTAGTCGAGAAGCGGTACATCGCACGCACATTAGAAGCAGGACAGTACTCAACAGGACTTACCCGTCCGACATCGTACGCAAGCGAAAAAAGGAATGTGGTTTTAATTTGAATCCCAACCTACCCAAGGACAGAAATAGCATTCAGAGCATCGTGTCGGTGGCGCCGCGACACACACTTACGCAACGCAGCGCCCATCCACCCGAGAACACCTGCCCTCACTGCCTGCGTCCTTCTCCTGATCGCGGTGGGGGTGCACTACCCGACAAGCACGTGTTAAGGACAACAGGGAGCCGAGGTCTTTTTTTTTTTTAAAGACATGAAAGCTTCTTCGGCCACGTCAGCGAGCAAGCAGGAAAGCTGCGCGCGCATCAGAGCATAAAATTGGCCGGTGGAGGGCGATGGTGAGCAGCGATAGAGCACTCGGCGGCTTTTGATAACAGCACTAAAACTGGAGCTCCCGGGATGTTGCGGGTCGCAAAATAGGCACGCGACTTTTTTTAAATTTTGGTCTGCTGTACAGTGCGGGAACAGAGGAGGGTTGAACACGAGACCAGGAGCCAGAAGGATCGACGCTGCAGCTGCAAATGACAGACAATGTAAGACAACGTAGGACAATGTAAGACAAGGTAGGACAATGTAAGACAATGTAGGACAACGTAGGACAATGTAAGACAAGGTAGGACAATGTAAGACAATGTAGGACAACGTAGGACAATGCGAAGCGTGGACTAAACAACAGTTCTGCAAACGGAGATGAATTTTAAGGATGAGGGGGGGGGGGGGAATTGGTGCTTAACGTCCAGCCGCAAACTGTGTGCATATCAGGACGGTGTTGCTTAGACAAAGTTTACGTGCTGCCACACGTGGGACTGACGGCGCAACACGGGCCTCAGTCCCACCCAGTCATATTATACTGACACCGGGCCATCCAGTCCTAGTACTGTTCCCTGTAGTGTCAGGCGTCTGGCAGGGCAGGTACTAGATTGCCAATTTTTAAGTCTTAGTTTGACTCGGCCGGGATGCGAACCACCGACCTCCCGCCTCGGAAGCGAACGCCTTAACCACTAGACCAACGAGGCGGTCGAATTTTAAGGAGGAGGAACAGGAGAGAGAAGAGGAAGAGGAAAAGTGGTGATGATAAAGAACAGCAGGAAATAAGAAGGAAGAGGAAGAGAAAGAGGAATGAAAAAAAACTTTCTTTGAAGCCCATGCACGCAACAAAAATATTTGCGAGAACCTACGCGCACTCGCTTGCGTGACATTTCGTACACACGCAGACGCGCGCGCGCGCGCGCGTGCACAGAGCTATTGTCAGATCAGGTAATCCCATTCCGCGTCCTTGTCACTTCCTAGCGACAGAGTTCCCAACCTTCGTTAAGAGAAGCACTGAAAAAACTTTGTACGACTAATTAACCGGAGATCGCGCAATGTGACAAACGCTGACCTCCCAGCCACCTCACACCTCACACCGCAGTTCTCCGTCACCAGTCTGTTTTGACATGCAGGTGACCCAGTCCAGTCCACGACCTGTTCTGTGTAACAGCATCCCTCCCCCTTCCCTCCCATCCACCAAGTCTCTCCGAACGTCCTTTCACCTGTGAAGGTAGCCCAGGCTCTGTTCCTGGTCCGTCAGGTGTGCGTGTGTGTGTCGTCTCGCGAGCTCTGTTTGATCCTAATACCCCCAGGGTGCCGGGACCCCTACCCCTGTCGACATTTGTCTTGAGGTTTCCATGAGGGTGGAGCGACTCGCTACCAGTTGTACCCACCATGCAAATCGATCCTGGCAGAAATCCGGTTTTGATGGTCACGCGGGACGCAGTGCTTAGTGGAACTGAGGTGGTTCACAGTGCCCCGTGAAATGTTCAGAACACTTCCTTCTGAAAAAAATGCTTTCTCTTCTTGTAGGACGGTAAAACTTTGGAAGTTGCTCAACCTTCACTTTGTATTTAAAAGAGATGCAATTTTCGCCTTACGCAAACACTCGTATGGAATGAAAGAAATGAGACCATTTTAGTAAGCTGATTATGCTGCATGGAAATGGTATTTTCCCCAGCGTTTTCGAAATAAATTTGATGGTGATCCTATTAGAAGTTTGACATGACAGCAATTAGATGATGATATTCGCGATAAGATGTTGATAATTTGTGTGTGTGTGCATGTGTGTGTGTGTGTGTGTGTTTCGTGACGCTATGACACTATATCTTACGTACAGATTTTCTGATGTTGGTTGGAAGAAGGGAGGGATTTTACGGGAACGTTTAATTTTTCACCTGGATATATCGTTGCACCGTCAGGACGCTGCTGTTAGGTCTAAGAAAGACATTCCAGTGCTTGGATTTCTATTGTTTGCGGGGAATCCCCAGTCACCTGCCCACCTGTGCCGATATGTTTGTATATGGTGTAAGCGACTGTTTTCATTGCTGTGACGCACCGGTCGCCAGCCACTGGCCCCTAAAGGGCTGAGTCAATGCCTGGATGAATGTAAGCTACCTTTCAACCCAGCGCGTAGCCTTTGAAGTCTCTTCCGATGTTACAGGTGAGACGTGGGGTGGAGGGGGGATTTGTGGTATGGGGTGACACAGTAATAGGTTGATAAGCTGAGCTGGGTTTGAGACAACATTCCAGATTTGACGGATACGGGACCTGCACTGGACAAGCTCTAACAGGGTGAAACCACAGGCGAAGCTAGCTGGACAGGTCAAGGCGGACAAAGTGTCTCGGTGCAGTGCTAGGAATCGTGAGAAGAGATTGTGTCAAGAGTGTTTCATGTCCAGTTACGTCAGAACACACATCGCGAGTCCCGTCTTAATGCAGTAAAAATAGAATAGATCGTCTTTCAAACCAGGATGCTTGCAATCATTCATCTAAGTTATCTTCGTTGCCACGGAGATGAGTAGAAGAGATTTGTAAACGCCGTGACCACCACCACCACCACCACCACCACCACCACCACCAACAACAACAACAACAACAACTGTATGGATAAGTGAAAGAAATGGGAGACAGCCGCCCACACGACGAGACCACAACTGCAATTAGGACGTGAACACCGACACACTGACGAGACTAATGGCTTGGCATCGTCACCCCCGACTCTCGTTCCGTGACCGGGTCTTCCTGTATCTCCGCCACCCGGACAGTCTAACAGCGGTATCGTGTGCACTGGCAGCCCAGGTATTGCAGCCGACGCTGTGACACCTGACTCGCATCGCCGCTCCGCCTACTTGGACCGGGCTAGCTGTAAAATGCCCATTCCCCGCTTCCGGAGCTCTGACCAGGTAATCGGAGCCACTTGCCACCTGGCCTGGGCGACACTTGGAGGACAATTTTCTGCTCGTAAACAAAGAGGGGGAGGGGGGTTCAGCTATGTGACAAAAGGTCGAGGCAGCAGGTAGGCGTGTCCGCCCGCGACTCTCCTGGGAGGGCTACTAACCTCCATCCGGGAGTCAAGTCCCGAGGTCAAAACACTTCTACTAGACAAATCTCTTTTGCGGTCAGCTTACGGGAGGCAGTTGTTCAACAGGAATTAGAGGAATCGACTTTCTTGCCAACTCCCGTTCCCTCTACCACAGACACATGGCCTTACGAAATTTATGTCAGGCAATGAAAAAAAAAAAAAAGAAGAAGAAGAAGAAGAAGAAATCTCGTAAGCTGACCTCTTACCCTGTGGATGTAATTGGTTTATCGCTGCCCAATAGGTGTGGTCGAATTTGTGTGTATGCGAACACAATTATTGTTGTATGGACTCTTTCTTTTGAATTGTATGCTTTGTGGGTGATGATTATTTCACTGTGTGGCGCCCGGTATTATAGAGCATCTTGATTTCAATGAACGTTCAATGTATGTCCGCTTACGAGGTCAGGCACGAAGACTATCTCATGGTTTTGAGGATGAGAAGAAAGGGAAAGAATGAGGAAGCGTGCTGGACGGAAGAGGGCGAAGAAAAACCCGAGTATCGACTTCCTAAAAATGTTTTATTCTTCCTCTGGTACCGCTAGGCAAAAGACAGAACGGCGGCATGATAGCAAGGGAAGGGGCTAGAGTTGTCCGTCGAGATCAATTGTACTCAGAACAATTTTGCTAGCGTCATTTTTTAAAGTTTTAATCCAAAGCAGTTGTTGCTACTACAACTACTGTCATTATCACGGGCTAAGCCAAACATGAATGTTTGTCACGATGGAAAATGGGCGGCAGTTTTACTGAGGTGGAGCCAAGCGCTGTCAGAGTCCTGCTGGGAATGCCCACTCATTTCTGAAGAATTTTGGAATTTTCGCGGGTCTGGGTTTGCGGACCGTCAACACACCTGAGTGACCGCGGACGGTTGGCTGCAAACACGGCAGGCAGAACTCCCCCTCTCCCCTTCTCCAGCCTAGGGTGTCCACCGATCGTGGTGGGTCGACCCGGCTTGTGGCAATCCCAGGGGCCAGGCTGCGGGCCACGCTGGGCACACACACGGGTACGGTAATCCGCCGTCTTTCACCTGTACCCAGGTGTGAGACACGGGCGTTAAGCTGCCGCTGCCAGTGACGTAGACCGGCGGACTGCGTAGCAGTCTCATGCCCAGCGCCGACTGGTGTGACCATCTCAACTGTGAGGCGTGACTGACTCAACTGTGAGGCGTGACTGACTCAACTGTGAGGGGTGAGCATCTCAACTGTGAGGCGTGACTGACTCAACCTTAGTGCGGGCGTTTTAGAACAGAGAACCCCATCCCCCTACCCGTCAGCAAAGTAACAAGCTTCTGAAGTAAATTATTTAGGCCTTAAGTTTGTATTTAACACTAACCAGAGTCATCAGCCAAAATATTTCTGTGTCTTAGTCGATAAATAAACTGGCACGGACCGTCAGGCCTCAAGACTTGGACGTTCCAAGAGTTATTGGGACAAGAGGGTATGCTCAATGACCTCACGACCTGCCTTGATCAGTAAGACCTTTTTTTTGGGGGGGGGAGTGGGGGCTGTCCTGCCTCCCTCAACAGGGTGATGAACACCACGTCACTGGGGTACAGCTGGTTGTCACTGTATGTCACCGCTACCTGTTGATTCTGAACCAGTGACGCAGTTTGGGGAACCTGTCTCTCCTCAATACATTCTTCGCTTATGCAATCGATGAAGCACACGTAATTATGTCTTGTGTAATACCGACAGTTCAGCCTTTACGCGAGATACGAAAGTGCACTTTTTCTTTCTTTTTTTTTTTTTAAGAAAGAGGTGATGGGAGAAGGGGGAATAGGTTGCACTAGATCTATTTATAGTGACATCCGGGTTAGTTTCCTCCCGCCACCACGCGGGTAGTGACACAGACGACGTCTAGGAAGAAGGATCGAGATGGGTTTCCGGGTGGACGCCGGGGGTAGAGACGAACGGTTGCATGCTCTGTGGACTGTGGACCGGTACTTTCAGGGCAGCGCGGCACAGCACGGCACGGCGATTGCAACTGTAGCTGGTGTCCGTGCTGCAAGCGCTGCGGTGTGTTGACTATACGTGCTGCTGGCCGGCCTTCTGCAATCTCACCTGGTTTACAGAGTCTTAGCGGGCGGGTGGGGACAGCGTGGGATGGTGGGGGTGGTGGGGGAAGGGCGAGAATAAAGCAGAAACTGAACAGAAGGGCACTTCCCCCCTCCCTCCTCCTCACATTCAATCTGTCAGGACACTTTCGGCCAAGTACACAACGGAAATCCAGGGCCAGAGTCTAAAATCTGGCCACGGTGCTTGGGATTGCGTCCGCTTCCCCCTCCCCCTACAGAAAGAAATGGCATCAGGACAGAGGTCAAGCTTATGGCATAAAGGAAGTGGAGTGCCTAGGTGTTTCCTGGAGTGAAAGGCGTCAGGGGCCTCGAAGTATGAAAGGAGTCAATTGCCTCATGACATGAAAGATGTAAAGTACCTTGTGACATGAAAGAAGTCAAGTGCTTCGCGACATGACAGGAGTCAAATACGTGGCATGTCAGATGTCAGATGCTTGCTGTGACCACTGCTTAGGGGCTACCAGTTGTCTATCGAAACGGAAAACGCGATTCAAAACGGAACTGTCACCATATGCAAATTCCTACAGAAAAAGGCTGACACCACATGCCCCGAATGTGTCTTATTTTTCTTTGTCCTAACATAATTCTAACAGCGTATTACGTAATCTCGGGTAGAAATCTGATACAACATTTTTTCATGTAAGAAGATGCCGAGGATTTGTTAGCGTCTCGTTTTGAAAAAGATTTTTTTTTTTTAGGAAACCCGCCAGGCAGCATACAGTAAACACCTGGCCACTTTCTGCGTTTTTACTGCGATTATTTTTCTTCCAGGAGCACAGCGTTATTCGCAGTCTGGCTCCGTGACACGCACCGGGCGGACAGGGGCGACCCAGACGTGATCACGTGATCTGACGACCGGAGGAGCCAGCCCTTGGCGACACGTTCGCCACAAGCGTGACAGGGCGCTGGAAACGCGACACCATTTCAAACAGAGCGACAGCAACTCGATCCAGTCCGCGGGACAGCTCTGGCCGTGGACGCTCCACGGTGCTGCACCTGTGCGTGGGGCTGCGGCTGAGGAGTGGGGGAGGGTGCGGGAGGCGTTGAAGGCTGCAGCTGGAGATGCACGTGCACGCGGGTGCAGGAAGAAGGGGCAGCGCGCTCTCTACAGACGTACAGTGCTGTTTGCGCCTCAGCGAGAGAAAAAAAGTTGCGCCGAAGCTGAAGGCAGAATCTTTCATTCTTACACAAGTACGCTGATATAACGCACGCATCCTTCTGCCCCCAGTCAGCTCCCCACCAGGAAAAGAAACGCCATCACAAAAGACTGTGACAAGAAGATCTCACATCTCAAAGAACACATCTCCGGGCAGTGAAAGACAAGCAACTGTTCTGTACTGGGAGAGAGAGAAGGACGTAGGCAGTACGCCAGACAAGACGGATTGGAAAGCACACACACGCACAGACGCATGCACCAGTCCGGGTGATTTTGGATTCTCCTGGGATGGAGGTAGGGAATCCTGTCTTTAAATAACCACGTCTCCATTTTAAATTTCGAATTTCTCGCGAATTCCACGACGAAACTTCCTGGAGTGGCCTCATCCAAAATTAGAATATCTACTTCTGTCTTCACTCCCTTTGGGGTTGCTGCGCACAGCTCGCTCTTTGTGTGCCGATGCGAAAGGAGATAGGCACTTATCGCTGATGACAGATCCGGATCGTGTCATAATAACAGGCGATGAAGAACGCTGTGAGTCAGACTGAGGTACCCCTAAGACTCTCCCAGGCCAACAGTGTTTTGATGGAGATACGCATCTTCACGACAACTTGTCCACAACCGGAAGTCTAAGTTTAGAAGCAGCATGCGCGAACAACATAATCTGTCCTCAGCCATGGTTTTTGTCTGTCTCCTCTACGCGGATTCGACCCCTCTTCCCCTCCTGCTTCCTTCTTAAATCATCTTTTCTTCTCCCCCTCCTTCTATCACTCATTCTCTCACCCATTCTCTCCCTCTCTCTCTCTCTCTCTCTCTCTCTCACACAGATTTTACTTTGGTTACTTTTGGACATTAGGTTGTTTGATGACACGCGCGCGCGCGCACACACACACATGGAATGGAAAGGGAAAGAATCAAGTCTGTTTGGACAAGCCCCTCTCCTCCCAGCTACCCCTACGTATCATGCAGACACATCGCTATCAGTCTGTTCTTGATCAGAACCAACACTCGCGTCTGTATTTAAATAACATAAATTACGTAACACGTGATCTGCTGAGATACCAACGGCAGTTATGCACAGAGTCTTAACTCACCAAGCGATTATCAATTTCCATCACACCAGCTATAGTTTCCAAATTCCTTTCCACTTTAATAAGCGTGCACACGCTTCAAGTATTTTTAGAACCTGCCGCAGAAGTCTACCAGCATCGCACGTGTGTGCTCATGCGCAGCAGCGCGCGGTAACTTGAACTCCTCGGCCAGACCAGTGTTAGCGGCTGTGGAAATCGCAATACATAGTTAATGTCAATCAGAACATTATATTCCCGGGGTCATAAGAGTTTTCAAACGTTATTTTTCCCGCAGAGTGCTTAAATAACGGCACAGGCAGTTCCTAAAAAGTTTTCTAAGTGATGTTGGTCACAGAATTTCGGCATTCTGGACGAGGCTGAAACCATGTGTTTTTAGGATGGATTCCTTAGAAAACAAGTTCCTTCCGATATTGAACAAATCGACTAAAATAATCAAAAGAAGCAGGATTTTAAAATTTATTTTTATGCAAAAAGTCTGATAGACTAAAATGGGGAGTTGGTTTGGCAGTTCTACTGTTTGGGGGATGGGGGTGGGGACGGGGATTTAGATAATGCACTACCCTACCAACCCAGCAATTAAACAGAAAAAAAGTAGCTACGCGCACATGATTTGTGTGTGAGCTGTGGCCTGCTTGCCTCCGACGCTGGCCATGCATGGACTTTCAGGAAACTCAAACCTTTGAGGTGGGAGGGGGAAATGCGTGCGGGGGAGAAGGGGCTGGAAGGGGCTGACGGGAGAAAACACGACAGCCCGGATCAGCAATTTTCGATGAAGTCGAAGAGCTGTAACACACTGCCATGAACATGAGCCTCCTGGGCTGGCCTGGCAGCAAGGGAAATCGAACTCACGCCACATTACCACTTCGCGTTCAGAAGAGTCCAGTCCAAACCCAAAACTAAACTCAGACCCAGACCCAGTTACACAATTGTAGCGTCGCAGAGTAAGAGACTTGGGAAGTAAGTTAATGAACACCTGTTTGCGCGCTAGATACTTCGGATTTCCATGCGTTGCCATGAGCACCCAGCCTATAGCCGATGTTCAAAGCACAGGAACCCAAAGAAGAGAGAACTAGAAAAGCTTTTTTAAGTTTTGGGTCCGTGTCAAGACAGACCCCGGACCCCTTCCCTTATGTATGGTGCCCACTATCCTTGTTGCAGGGTACGCACGGGTACCCGCTACTCTCTACCCGAAGCTACACGGACTGTCTGCCGCGACACCCTGCTAGTAGCATTCAGCGCGCGCCAGCCCAGGAATAACACTGGCATTGTGGCGCGCGCACAATGGGCCCAGCGGGCCACTCAGCAGGGAACCGGCCCGCTGTCGCAGGGACCAATTGTTCCAGCGAAGAACAACGGGGAGGCACCAGCTGAGCTCTCGGGGACCTTCAGGTGAAACCAGGAGTGGGGGGGGGGAGTGTTACAACTTGGTGCGGGGACATCTGTGGAGGTGGCTGTTTCGGTGATTTTAACAACACCTCCCCTCGATTCATTTTATCCACGTTTTAAACTACCCCCACCCCACCCCACCTCAGCCCTTGAGAAACACCGCCGCTAAAACTATAAATTTTTAAGGTGTGCTGAGAGGTTCTTTCATGAATTTTGCTTTTGCATTTCGCCCGCGGTGAAAAAAAAAAAACGCCCAACGTATACCTGAAGTTCCCCGAATGTACACCTGAAGTCCCCTGAATGAGATGCGAATACTTTTCACGACGCTTCTTATGGGTTCTTTTCAGCTCTTTGATTTCATGGGACTTCTTTTAGCGATTGTTTTCGCGTGCTTACATTTATCACGCATGGTGTAGCGGCGAGCAAATGTCAACACAGTCTTGGATGTAACCCTAAACTTCTGCCTGGAAACCATTTGACGTGTTCTTGCCAGGGGAGCTTTTTCTTATCTTTTCGTTTTCCTTTCTTTTTTTAACAAGTCTTTCTTACTGTGCTTAGTTTTCAGTAATTAGGATGGAGCACAACTGACCTGCGCGAGCTCTCACGCAGATAGCTATGGACACGGAAGAAAAACATATGTGCATGCATTTATGTTTGTGCCCTGGGATAGAAATACAGGTAAAACTGATGCAATCACAGGGTTCGTTTTGACTGGAGAGCGTTGAGTATGTGCTGAGATATGAGAAACAGCTCGACAAATAGTAAGTTGTCAGAATGATGCTAGAAAAATAATAAATTTTGCGAAGGAGACTCCTAACTGCTTCCAGTATACATTGGCACCAAGACGAGACTTAAGAGAATGCGAAAGGACAACCCCCGTTATCGTGCTTCAGTGACCAGCGAGTACTCACCAAAGTCGGCCCCCATGTATCCAAAGCCAGGACCAAGCATGTCGGGACTATCCTCCTCACCGGGTCGTAGCGCCCTCATGCGGCGGGGGTTGCGGAAAAAGTGTCTCCGTGCACCCAAGGCGCTGAGCTGCTTCATCCGTCTCTCTTTGGACCGACGGTTCTGGAACCATACCTGCAACCACGCAGACATTCCAGAATAGAAGAAACAAATGACAAAAAGGAACCCAGTGGGCAAAAATTGTCAGATAAAACTGGACAAAAGCGACCAAAGTTGGACAGAATGACAAAAATGAACAAAACGAATGTTAAATAATTTCCGATTTGACTTCGAGTAATGTGAACAATCTCGTCCTACTGATGATAAATAGATTTCTCAGAAAGCAAGGCGATCATAGTCAATAAAACCACCATTACCAAACTCTCATGCCTCTAGACCGCAGAATGCTAGGGTCTGGAATAAGGGCTTCACACACAACGGCTTTTCTTCTAAGTAATACGATGAAGCTGTTTTAGATTCTATATCTTTTAATGTAGACAGGTGCTAAATATTAGTGATTTATCAGATGTTCTGAGCTTTTTACTCGGAATATCGACAAAAGGCGGGTAAAGGTGTTGCAAAAAGTTCAGCTAGGCAATCGATATGTTTTGATTGATGTATTCGTTCACATTTATTCATGTTTCATTCACAATTATTCTTGTCCTCGTTCACAGTCTTTTTAAACTATACGTAGAGTAAAACTTTGTTTCTTTCTCGGTGAGAACAGGAGACAAGGTCTGTGCGTCTGTGTCTGTTGGAGGGTAGAGCTGTCGATCAACTTAAAAGAATCCGTTCTCTAACTCCCCCCACCCCTTCCTGCGTGTAGTTGATGCACTTCTGACAGCGTAAACAAACTTTCTAGACTCGTCTCATTCTGTCACAGCACAGTTTCCTGTGACATGACACAAACGCAGCAGTTCTGTAGTTAGCGCTGTGGTGCAGGCTACGTTCTGGCAGTTCATTTCTAATGCCATGACGGAAACCAACGGAACAGCATATGGATGGCGTCAAACCTTTTTCTTTACAGTCTTTTTTTTTGGGGGGGGGCGGGTGTTGTCTGTGAATCGTCTACGAAAACCACGCTTAAGTTCTTAATAATATATTTTTTTCAAATCAGCATTTCGCTAACACGCAAACTGAAAAAAAAAATTAGCCGACAATACTTCTTGCAGACATATGACGTAAACTCAGAGGGGAAAGGGTTGGTGAACAGCTCCAACCGCCAGCCATCAAAAGACACTTTGCGCCAGCAAACGTTGCGGAAGTGGCACTGCCGTACTCTCTCGGGGTCCCCCCACCCCTCAACTCCACACACACACACACTCCCCACTTCCCAGAGGGCGCTGCCATGTAGTCACGTGACGGGACCGCGTGGACAGATTACAGCGTTTGCCAATTTCCCTGCCTGTCATTAAGCCGTTAGGTCCGCAGCTAACTGTCACATAAACGGCGCGATCTCCAAACCTGCTCATGCGCACACGACACACGCCGCCATGGGTCCGAAAGGAAATTCGTTTCAGAGCCTGCAGCCTGCGGGAAAGACGTATAATATCAGTGAAAGTCAGCCATCGTGAACGTTTGTCACCTGAGCGAAAATGATAAACCGTTCTACAAAGAGATCATCATTAGAAGCTTTCCGTACTCGGTGATGTCAGAAAGGGGCGTATTTTCTACACCGTAGGCCCTGTACAGCTGCACCCTCTCCCCTTTCATTCTTCGGTCCCTGCGATAAAATCATGCGACCGGGGAATGACAGAACAAATCGTTAGTCTAGCCTCACGATTCCATTATTTTTACCCATGTTACACAAAACCTAATTGGATGTTGATATAGCAATGCACGGAGTCGCTCTTTGCACAGCTAAAGATCTGTTTGAAGAATACATATGCTTGTTCTTGTAAGTAGAAAGAAGAATTCTTTTCACATTCTCTCGCGGCAGTACGACGGTTGCTCCAGGAAAAGAGGCACAAATTTTATTTTCATCGTATTTAACGACATAAAGCTGCTGGACCCTGCAGATGACATTTATCGGGGGATCTCGGCAGAGTTGTCTAGGCGTCATCGTCTGTCCTTTTCCCCCTTCCCATCCCCGGTTTTTAAAGTACAGTGTATCTCCTTACCCCCCAGTTATACAGACACGCTTACGTCAGCAAAGAACGCGGAACCAGAGTCAAGCTGACCAGAAGTTTTGCTTCGTCTGTGTGTAACCTTGTTGATAAATTGTGTAACCTTACAAAGTTGTGGCTGCGGTTGGACCCTTTCGCCTACACACCTGACGTTCGTTACTGCAGTCGAACCCTTGGTGGTGTAGGGATGGTGGGAGGTGTGTGTGTGTGTGCGCGCGCGTGTGTGTTCGTTAAAGGGAGTTTGGGTGGTGTCGGATAGGGGGAGGGGGGACCTGCGTGGCCGGTCGCACGCTGAGCACAGCTCCATCATTATTCTTCATCTTGCCCTTGGCCTTCAGCAGCTGCTTTTGAAATATGCACGCGCGCGAACCCCTCCCCTCCCCGCCCACCGCCTGTCCCCCCCCCCGCCCCCACAAAACCTGGTCGTTGATTAACAGACTGTCACAAAAGTCCGCACGTCTGTACTGTACAACTTCCTTGTTTTTTTTATATCATAGTACAAGCCCACCACCACCACCTTCAACATCGCTGCTGCCACCGCCGCCACCACCACCAACAACAGCAACCACTCCCACCAACCACCACCACCACTTCCACCATAGCTCAAGCCCGTTTAAGCAAACCCCAGCGGCGAGTGAGGCTGACATCGTAACAAGGCCTCAAGCCCACCACCAGCTGTTTGTGAATGGCCTCGTCAGTAAATCAAAAGATAAATCCAGGCTGTGTGCAGTTAGCTTTTCAGGCACGCGTTTAGCGGCCAAACGTCTTTGGGAACAGCCAGGCTAATGTTGCGCAGTGCCAGTTTCACACGGCACATGTGCTGCAAGTCTGGGGCGGCCAACAATGCCGTCGTTTTCCTTGCACCTCGCTCCCCGGGCCGATCGGCCCCGTCTCGCTGATACTTGCCGCGAGTTTATCTGCGCCTGATACGCCGATAGAGGACAATATAAGCAGGAGGTCACGGGTAAGATAGGTCAGCGTCTACATGAATGCAGGCGGCTGGCTGCCAGAATAGTGTCAGTCCCGCAGGGGGTGGGTGGGTGGGTGGAGGGAGGGTGGGATGCCAAGAAACTGGAAAGAGAAGAGCGGAGACAAATGCTTTTTTGGCGTTGTTGAGTCTAGAGAACTGTGTCCACGTGCGAGAGACAGCGAGAGACCTGCTTACATTTGAAGGTACAATTAAACTACATGCTTGCCTGACAGTGGTTGTTTGAAAGCTGTGTGCATGCCTGTCCCTCAGCTTTGTCGATCTGTACAGCTGATTGCGGTACTTTCGGCATGACAGTATCACACTGGTGTCACACATCGCTTTGCGCTAAGAGGAAACACCTGTATATCTCGAGTCCGTTATGCCCATTTTCACACAGTAAAGACAAAATATCCACCCGTAATACTGTACACTTTATATAAAACTTGTTTATGAAAACGGATTGCTCCCATCTCGGCGCAGTTCACACGAGTAATATTCTTGATTTAGTGCAATTAATCCGAGATAAAGGTGTTTACTCTTTGAGTAGACGCATACTTGCAGACCATTGGACGAACTCGCAAAAAAGTGAGGTCGGCAATCGTGAAGAAAAGCGAAAATCCCGTACATCTGCTTGGCCTTGCTACAACAGGTGGGGTTATTTGAAAAAACTACTGGCAAGCTCGGGTATCCAGCCACTTTGTACCTCCGGCAACCCGAGACTGACCGCGAGCCTCCAGACAATTGCGCAGCCTTGTGCTCGGGAAAGCGTCGAATGTCCGTGGTACTAATCCCCGCAGGCGAGGGGCCCTTGGCAAGTCAGCGGCTCCCTACACTTTACGACAAGCCGCTGACTGGGTGGCGAGGGTGTTAGCTAGGCCCGAGCTCTCGCGAGGATGGCGTTACCACAAGCGCTACACCCTCACACCCACCACCACGACGACGAAAGAGAGAGAGAGAGGAAAAAAACACTCGTCGCAGAGCCAGTTTCCAACCCCCTCCTCGGCGTCTACCTCTCCCTCG
This sequence comes from Lanistes nyassanus, assembly GCA_004794575.1. Taxonomy (NCBI): domain Eukaryota; kingdom Metazoa; phylum Mollusca; class Gastropoda; order Architaenioglossa; family Ampullariidae; genus Lanistes; species Lanistes nyassanus. Next base: position 184,437 of record SMGT01004166.1, read on the forward strand.
TTACCAGCATTCCCCTCTCTCCCAAAGCTACCCCTCCTCCCTTCATCGAAAGAAGACTTTTCCCAGCTCGGTGACAGCTCTCGACAATGAGGGGTTCTCGCCCCGATCGGATCCCAGGAAATTCGAACCCTGACGCCACACACATGCACGAACCTCGGGTCTGTGCTCCCTTTGGCACCCCTGTGGAGTAAGGACCGTGGCGAAAGCCGCAAGGTCCTTTTTCAGCTATCAAGCCACCCTGGTTCTGACTTTCAGCTGAATGGTCTGCAAGACAGGATGGGAGGGATTTTGCGGTTCTTTTATTGTGACACCAATCTGTCCGTCCTTACAATCGGTGTAAGCTTAGTCGCGAAATTTTGCGTGTTTTTTTCCTTCGCACCATCTGAACAGCCACTGGCTGTGAACAAGCACCAACGCAGTGCTAACTCGGATATCAGACACCAGAATCCTCAGCACACGACTTGCCCCCTTGTTTTGGATGTGAAGGAGCCTCGAAAGTCGGAAATTCTAACTTGTTCTTTTTGAGAAACTTACTACATATTCTAGCTTGTGGAGGGAACCCGTACTTTAAAGTCAAATACTTTATTATTCCACTCGGATGAACGGGGAAGGTAGGTGTGCCTACTGTTTGTTTATTGTCCTGACGAATGGGTAATGCTCCTAAACGTCGACTGTGTCGATAAGGGATAAGACTTCGGGAAAAGATGATGATCGATCACTATATACTGTATAGTGGACACTAAAACTTTCGCTGATCACAGGTGCATTTTATTTGCCACAAGTTTTTCCTCGAGTAGATCAGGTTGTCGCCCACCAGGTGAGAACAGTGTCGAGTACATTCTCGAATGTTTGTGTTTGCCTGAGAATCAGGCTTAGGGTTTAGGGTTTAGGGTTTAGGCTCGTGACTTGTCTGACAGCCGAACAATGCTTTCAGAGTTCATCAAGCTTTAGAAAACTTTTGTCTAACGTCCGGGAAATAGATTCTCCTAACCATGCAGTGACGGAGTCTGGCTGTTCTTAAGACTTTAAATCTTTCTTTTTTTATGAATCAAAAACCTTTGCAGGGCTTGTCAGGGTTACACCATGTTTACCCAAGCTTGGCGAGTGACAAAGTCGGCTAGTGTTTTGGGATGGTGATAAGATCACCCCCACCCACCCACCCGCACACTTCAGCGATAGGCATTGCGACATCTAGCGGCGTTGACGTGTGTGGTTTTTCGAGAGCTCAGGGAATCACACAGGCTGATGGAACCTTGACCGACCAGCAGAGTAGACACAAACCGTCATGAAAACTTAACCCACGTAAATTCCAGCTTTATAAACTGTATTCTGTATTCCATAGACAGTTCGGTGACTGTTCTCAGTAACTTGCTCAGTGCATAATCGAACCGAACTCTCAAGCCTCTCGAAAATCCATACAGAGGACACGCAGAAATTAGCGAAAGACTGATTAATTTTAGATCCTCTAAACAGAATGGCCCTGATAGCTACCCGATAAATCGCAGCAAACCAAAATTCCTGGCGTTTTCCTGCGCTCCCAGCAATTCGGACACAGGCTCAGCTTTACGAGGGGGCACAACTTTGTTGCTGCAGCACGAACAGGAGCTGCATGTCGTGCATAGGGGGAGGTGGGGTGAAGAGTCGGGCAGCCGCCGACGTACTCCCAGCGAAGGTGAGGATTACCTCCCCTTGAGAGCCAAGGTGAGGATTGGTTACTCTCAAGAGCGAAGCAGATAAAAGGTAGACAGGCGAGGGGATTGGGGGGAGGGGGTGGTCCTGCAGGACTGATGGAAGCTCTTTCTGAGACGCCCAGCAGGACAACGCGTTATCCTTTATTGGTCCATCACGTAGATTTTTCAAAGTGGAAACGCCGACATTTTCGTCAGTGCCGAAGATTTTAGAAGAAAACAGCATACCAGATAAACGGCCAGTAAATAAGGACGATGAAAGCAATGAATATGACACCAGGCTATGAGAACACAATAGAAGGCTAAGACAGCGGACAGTCAGGTCACGTGCACACACTGGTCATAAGAGACAAGAAACTGAAGATAGAGGCAGTGAGGAGCCCGGATAGCTCAGTTGGTAAAGCTGCGAACTAGCAGGTGGAAAGTTACTGGTTCAAATCCAGTTGTGGCCAAGGATTATTTGCTGGGGATAAACATTGTGCAGACTCCATTTTCCCGCACATTAAAGTGCCTGTCTGCACTGGGCATCTTACTGCAGCAATCAGTCTGGTGGTTCTTTCAGTGCATAGGTTAGTAATAGGACCCCATCCCCCATAGTGCGAAATCACCGCGAGGTGGAAGCACTGTCCCTCTAAATAATCAACCAGCCAACAGTGGCAGGGGAGTCGGGCAGCACACAAACGTTGATTCGCGATGGGTAGGCACTTTATAGCGTGGTCGATCGTTTGTTTTCAAGTGGACTAAGAGCGTCTGTCCGCACCTCAAAAAATTAAGAAATAAAAAGAAGAGTGGAAGGTGGGGAACCAGTCTTTTGAGCCGATGCACAAGTCTTGCCGACCAGGTACGCTTACCAGTCCTTGCGTGCGTGCTACAGTGTGACCAGTCCCTGCCTGTGTGAGTGCGTGCTACAGTGTGACCACTCCCTGCCTGTGTGAGTGCGTGCTACGGTGTGACCACTCCCTGCGTACATACAGTGCTGCAGTGTGCCCGCGAGCGTCTTGCTTTCGAGAGAGGAGGAGGAAGACGAAGGGAGGAGTCCTTTTAAAGAAAAGCATCTTGCATGAGATGTAGCAAAATCTTTCAACATTGCTTAACTTACGTCCTGAAGACCGTTCTATTAACAGTCGCTGAGAGTTACTCCCCCTTCCTTTCAACTCATTATTCTAAGCGCGATAGGCGCGTCACAGCCCCCTGGACGAGCGCAAGAAAGCCGCGGCTGATGGGGAATAAAACCGAAACCCGTAAGCCGGGGAAAAACTTCTTGTTGCAGACGCCAGTGCCCGGTTACAACACGGAGCGGAGGCGGTGCCCCGCCTAAGGGACGGTGCCACTTCAAAGAGACCGACTAACCTGACGATATAGTCGTGTCTAGGGGAGCGGAAAAGAGGGGCCAGTCTAAAACGAGGACCTTGAAAAGTGGAGCTTCGCGGCTGAATGAAAGTTACGAGAGGAAAACTTTTTTCTTTTCCATTTTTTAAAAAATCCCTGCCGGTGGAAACGGGGCAGAGAGAGCGAGAGACGAGTGCGCTCGCACACGCACACACAAAACAAAAGAAAAAAAAAGGCGGAAGACATTCTGCAGACGAATGCGCGCCATGTTTTAGAGTAAGCTCTTGACATCGAGATGAATGAGGGGAAAACTTGCTGCGCAAGCAAAACGTGACGTCACAGAATCTGTTTACAAGATTTCGTTGCCTGGGTGTCAGCGCCAGTGTGGGCGTTAGCGCGCTTGCGCGGGTGCGCGAACTTGTGGAGTTTTGTGTTGACAGTTTGCTGTTTATTTCGGCAGACGTTCGTTACCCCAGGCAGCTGGCCCTGTAAACAGTTGCCACATGCTAAGGACACAAACCTGTGCCGGACAATTTCAACCCTAAAGCAGTCCCGTCGCTTGACCATATCTGACCCCAGCAACCATAGTTGACCACATAGTTTTCACAGGTAAAATAGTATCTAGCAGATTGTGTATTCCATTCCTCCTCCTAACTGAATCAAATTTTATCGAGACGTAAGCATTTATACCTAGGTGCAATTTGTAGCCAATCCCATTGAGGCTTTCATTACACCAATAAGGGTACATTCCCGTAGAGAATTTATTTAGCGCGTACGGTTCGCAATGGCTGACGCATGGCTGAGACAAATGTTTCAGTAATTATGGTGCCTGTCATTGTTCTTCCGTCAGGGGTTGAACTGTCTGAATGCATTCTGTGTTGAGTACAGCATCACGTGATCGCAGTAGTGATCTGCGATTGGCTGCAAGTCCAGATGGGTGAACCTTTTTTTTCTCCTAGAACTAATTCGCCTTTTGCGACCGTGTTGGCTAGCCATAACATATAAGCACCCTTTCGGCTGGCTCGCGTAGATAAAGCTGTGCACGGCGGCCGTATACCCTCACACACAAGGTCCTTCCCGACTCGCACAAGAAAGCGCGCAGGAACACCAGCCTGACGACTGCACCATCTCCGCCACGATCCGATCACGAGAACAACGACAACAGCCCGACTTGATCGTGACGAGACTGTACGTTACGCCGGCCCTCGATAAATCAGGACTACCGAGCAGAAACACAAGGGGAAGTGGAAGGGGGGAGCCCGGCCAAGCAGCATCGAGCTCTGTCCGAGGCTCAGATGGCCAACATTAAGGGTGTTCAATGCTTGGCTGCCCGTTAAAATGAGACTGGCGCTCCCCGGGGACCGGGGGCTGCCCGTCATTAACCGGTGCCACGTGAGCTGTAGCGGGGCCGTTAGAAATCCCATTTCGCCAGCCTCCGCGCCCAGATGACTTGGCGAGATGATGAAGTTGGCAGCGAGCAAGGGGCGGTGTCGTCCAGAGATGACCGAGGCAGAAGGAAGTGGGCGAGGGACTTCTAGCACAACGCGGTACTCTCCGTGTTCGGAGGCAGCCGTACTGACAGCGGGGTGGGGATGGGAAGGGAAGTTAGGGGACGCTGGGACCCATGAACTGATCTAAGGTGAATGTCGCGGAACAGTGAACAAGAGTCAACGTTATCCTCACTGAAGACCGGGTGGTCTCGGTGGCGCAAGGGTAAGGTTCTTGTCACCAAAGCAGTGAGAATAAGGAATGGTGTGTAGAACTCCCTCTCTCTCTCTTCATATATATATATATGTCATCTGGACGTAACACCCCTTTGCAAGATACATGTATTTCTCTGGGCCGAACATCAGTTTATAGGATACACGTATTTCCTCTGAGTGTAATAATTTATGTATTTATCTTGGTCTTGTCTCAGCGGGACTGCATGAGCATTAACGTCTTCTGATACGTAAAAGTGAACAAGGCCCTCCTCTCGCTTTGGTCTACAGACAAAGAAACACGAAATGCTCGTGCAGTCAATCATCTGATTTTCAACAAAAATTTTGGTGATTCATAAATGGGACACCGTGTGTTTAGTGTTGAACGCTACAAAATATCGACTTTATTTAAGCTGGGGAACTGTGGAGAGGTGGGTGTGGGGGGGGGGCACACAATAGAGACAAAAACACATTCCCAGAGGGATGGCAGGGTCAGTTCTGGGAGCAGAGCGAAATCATCGTGGTCACCAAACTATTTTGGGTGGCCATCGTCAGAAGGCCGAACACGGCGTGACCCTGGGTGACCTTAGCGGTAGGGAGCCGGGAGTTGGGGTGGGGGTTATAATCCTCCTCGTACTCCAGGGGATTCTGTCGCCGCGGTCTGCCAGAGTCTAGTCCCAGGAACGAAAATTGCCTGATGCCTTGCGGCGACGCTAGTTCTGGCTGCAAAAATCCTTGCCTTGCTCTTCAAAAAAAGATTTCTCATCAATATGTTTCATATGCCGCAAAGCTTTTGGCGGTTGCTGAAGGAATATAAAATATTCATATCTCCTGTGTCTCTCGCTTTCTCGTTCGTTTATTCTCTCTCTCTCTCTCTCATCATCATCATCATCATCTCTCTTTCCCGCGGGCATACTCACTAGCCGAAGAGATGTGTTTAACAAAATAAAATGCACGTGTATCGTGCACAGAGGATGGTTAGGAGGGGTTTGGAAAAACAGGAAACAGGTACGGCGTGTGTAAATGGCGGTGACTTTCTCCTTTCTTTAAACCCATTTGACTTTCACTCGAAAGAGTTTTTAGAGGAACAGTGTACACGAAACACAGCAATAATACAATACCGTCAGTAGTGGTCAAATGTATTTAACGTGTTTTAACAGTATGGGTTTACTTCGCCAAAACTTATAGCAGTACCAGCTTCATAGTAACATCGTTCCAGTGTACTGACTTCACGTTAAATTTTAGCGACACCTGTCACCACCAGTTGTCGCGCACCATCCAAGTCTGTTACCAAGAGCTGTCACGCGGTGTTCACAGCGCCATCTGTCACGTGCTCCTGGCGGCGGTGGCGCCACCTAGAGAAGATGACAACCTGGGGCAGAACCGAGCAAGACCAGATAACAATGCAAAGGAACCTGTCATCTTGTGCGACAAGGGAGGTAACTAATGACAGAACACAAGCAAGAATGTGGCGAAAAGGCCGATAACTCGCCGTAACGTCGATTCCAGAGGTCGACATCGTGCTGCTCGTCTCTCAAACATTCCCTCCCCCTCCCCTCTGCCCCCGTCTGTCTCCCCTTCCCCCACCTTGGGCGGGAGGTGGAGGGAAAGTGCGGGAGGACGCAGACGCCAAAGAGCGCGCGGCCCCTCAGTGGGTATACTGTGTCGGCGCTATGGCGGGGCGCTCGACCCGCAGGCCAGGAGGGAGGAAAAACAGACGACAATGATGAGCGGTGTGTAGCCTACTGCGGCAAAACGCATACAAGCAGAGAAAAATAACGAGCGGCGAGCGGCCAACGTGTTGCAAGAAACACGGTCAGGCAGGGAACATTCTACCCTGCATCCACCTCCAAAAAAAACCAAAAAAAAAAAAACCAAAACCAAAATTTAAAAATGACGCAGAAAGAAAAATTACAGCATTATGTGCAGGAAACAGACAAAGCTGTTAAGGCTGTTAGAAACGAAATGAGCAAGAAACCGATTGGGGAGGGGAGAGGGGAGATTGGCAGGGACCCGACGAACCCGATGGTGTCTGTAGTGATGGTGGAGAAGACGGGAAATGATGGGAAGGGTATGGTGCAAGCTAAACGTACCTTTGTTGTCACCACGTGCCAACAAGAAGACAATTGCATGATAGAAAACAAACAGCGTGAACGAGACCACGCTTTCCCTTATGCCACCCCGCCCCCCACCACGTGTCCCTGACCGGAGTACTCGGGCGCGCATGTCCGTCTTTAAAAGGCTGGCGTTAAGAATGAAAATTGTGGAAAGAGAAGGACTCACGGTGAAATAAATTGAAAAGAAAACCCACCAGAACCAGGCAGATAAAACAGTAAGAGTGTGGGCATAAGCAGATGGTAAACACGTGTGGAAGTGCAAAGAATAAGATGGCGACGGAGGATAAAAAGGAGGAAGAGAAGTTTGAGGGGGGGGGGGAGAATTAGCGGGAAAGGTGGGAGGAGAGATGCTCTCGCGCGCTCTCTCTTGTGACGATAGAGATAGCGCTGGTAGACTAAAAGAAAACCTAGAATATCTTATACAGAGGGAAGGAAATCTGAAAGCTGAAAGGTACGTACGATCAGCATGTTTCCGGAATAGGCCGAGAGCAGCATGTTATGACGTAAAAACGTTTCAAATGAGCATGCAAATGTATGCATAAGGTTCCCAAGCCGACGGCAAGAAGAAAGAAAACCCGGAAGGGCCGAAGAATCAGCAGTGCTAATCTACCGGCGCATGTGGAATGGGGGGCGGGGTAGGGGTTGAGGGAGGGGCCTTCGTGGAGGCAGAGTGAAAGGGACGAAAAAGCAGACAGGAAGAGAAGGGAGAGAAGTTGGAAGAGAACAGCCCTGTCCTGGTATATTCGTCAAATGCTGAGTTTTGTTTGGCCCAGAACAATCTAACGCTTAAAATACATAAAATAAATGGCACAAACAAATAAGTTGTCACACTCTCCTACACCCGACATGCTCACCTCACTTGCTGCATGCACGGCTGCGAGAAGATGGTGGTGGGTGAAAATGTAGCAAAAAAGATTTTTAAAAAATGAGAAGTCACTCTGCAACAACAAACTTCCTCGTCCGCCAGTCGCGGAGCCGAAGCTTATGACACGTGACCGGCCCTCTTCGTCAGCAAATTTACCCAGTCTCAACGCGAAACTGTCTTTGACAACTGGGACGTCCGCTGTCTTTCAGCTTTGACGTACATTACACTTTTGCTGCAGGCAGTTCATGAGTCTCATATCGTCCCCCTTGCTCGACGATCTCTTGCCAGTGTTGCTGTACAGGCATTCATAACGGATGAGATTCTAACGCCTTTCGTAACCGGACACACTTCAAAACCGTCTAATCACAGCATTTCTAGAGGGTTGTGCCGTTTTGACCACAAACATGTATGACTGTAACAGCGTGAGGACTTTTCCACCCCTGACAAACGTGACTGTAACAGCGTGAGGACTTTTCCACCCCTGACAAACGTGACTGTAACAACGTGAAGACTTTTCCACCCTTGACAAGCCTGCGTCCTAGTTTGCAGAACGTGGTCGCTTAAGGCCCTTAAAGGTTTGCATTAAATTTGTCATAGAAGGAAATTTTCAGATATCAAAGATAGGTTTAATATTTTATTGAAACACGGTCAGCTGTTACATAAAATATATAAACATTTACCACTCTGCAAATGTACCCGATGGACCAATCTAAAACAAAATGTCGCTGCGTCTTTATAAAATTTCGAAAATTCTAAAAAGCTAAACCCGACGCAGATTCCGATGGAAATTCGAGGTCGTTTGTTGAGTATGTGACATATTATCTTCCCATTGATCTAAACTCTCCTTTTAAAAAAGCTAATACCCCCGCTGGTTTTGCAATGCATGCGGAGCCAGCCAGGGCCTTTGATCAGAAGCCCGGTCTGGAGAAGTTGTCGAAAACAATATTTGTTAGGGAGGGCCACGTCAAGACGGAAGGCGCGTGCTGAGGCCGCCTGTGAGCGCGTGCGAGTCTATGAAATATGCATGGACTTTTCCTTCTGGTTCCCTCCCCCCGTCCCATCCCCTTCCTCTCTGACTCGTGTGACGTGCATCGGTCGGTCAGGAAGCCAGCGGCCGATCGGCGCTGACCGGCAGGGAACCCCCCCTCCCCCTGCTTCCCATCCCCTCCCCCGGAATCGATTGGTCGAGGGCCGTCCGCGTCAAGAAATCTGCATCAACGACTTCCAGAGGGTCTTTGCCTTGTGGCCAGAGACCCGCGGCAGCTGCTTTGGTTGGCTCGGCGGTGTGCGTGCATGAGTGCGCGCGCGCGTGCATGCGGGTGTGTGTGTGTGTGCACGCGCGCGTGCATGTGTGGACTGTTTAGCATGCGTTGATTACACAAGCAGCAGGCGTCTGAAGACAGGCTACAGGCACAGAGCAGCTCTGGCATGCAGACCTACACTCTGTAAAGGAAGGACTCGGCTAGACTGTCTTCTTTTGTCAGCAGGAAGAAAGCGCCACTCGGAATCAAGAACCAAACACCTGTCGTCACGTCTACCTGCATGCCACTATACCTCTCCGCTTGTCCGCCTGCCTGCCTGCCCACCAGCTTGCTTATCTTCCTCTCTGACGTCCTGTGTGACCACCACCCTGTCGGTCTGTCTGCCTGGGTGTCCGCGAATACAAATAACGATGTGCGCATGGGTCCTGAGTGAGTGTTGTAGTCAGAAACAAGTATTTACGAAAGCACCACCAAGAAGAGTGATTGTTTTAGCTAATTTTAAACAGAAGTTCCATATTTTTGCATGGCTTTGCACAGGGGCCAAAGTTCAACGCGTACCCAACCTGTAATAACAACAACGGAAATAGCGCTTGCAGCACTGATGACTAAAGTGGTACAGTTTACGTTAGTTAAACCTTTTAATCAAGTTTAGGTTAACAAAAACACTGAAACATGACCAAAAACCTGACGTATTTTAAGATACTTTTTTTCCATGACGAACGAAATATCGTCATGTCAAGAGGAAATAATCGGAAGAAGTAAGAACTTTCTTTCTTTCTTTCTTTCTTTCTTTCTTTCTTTCTTTCTTTCTTTCTTTCTGAGAAATTTTCAGACACTGAGCTCAACTCGACCAAACATCTCGATCAATGCGGGAAAACTTGCAACTTGAAGAGATTCACTCAATTACGTGGGATTCAACCCCTTTGCCCCCGCCTGCAGTGCCGACCCTCCACAGAGCACAGGCTAGCCTTGGCACGGCAGGACAAAAATAATACTCCACACTTTTCTCTCTTTTCTCTCCAAACATCTAGCGGTCAGTCTCTGCCACCCATCGACGATCCGAAGAAGATATTCCCAGATACTTTTCTTCTAGTAACCTAGGCAACCGACAAGACCATCAAGCCTGAGGATCCAAACTCGATATTTGGGGTGCCCACCCCTCCGACGAAACAAAGGGAGGGAAGCCTCACAGATGCAAGGGGCTGCCTGCCTGCATTGTCCTTCCATTTGCACGTGCGGCGGGCAGGCGCGTTGTCAGAAGCCATGGTCACCATCTCGACTTGTGCTCGGCGACAGAGAAGGGACAGGCACTAGCATCCCATGGAAATTCTGGAACGCTGGCTAGGGACAGCATATAGACAAGGCTTCCATCACGTCTCTTCTGGTGGTTGATCAAAGAATCATTGATGGTGAGAGAGTATACGAGTTCGCATGTAATATTTTCAAACGCGAACGTGCCAATACAATCATTATAACATTTAAAAAAAATGTATGGGTGCTTTTGTGTATGAATAAGAGATCTGGAGGCTGGTGTAACTCATTCGTTGGATTTCGTGATTATGTGTGTGTGTGTGCACAACGTCCAAGGATTTCACTATAATGTACACTGTACATATGTTATAGTACTGTTGATGACAGCTGCCTGGCAGATGGCTGTTTTGGCTTATTTCCAGCATGCCATTCAATCCTTTGAAAAAGGAAGAAAATACCAAGATAGGGATGGTGGGTATGGGAGTAGGGTGACAAACGCAACCGCATAAGCAACGTAGAGGTTAATCTGATGGCAAGGTTTTCTGGCCAGATCTAGTTACACGGGTGATGCCAATCTATCGCGGGCCATGTGTTATTTGACACAAAATATCCGCGAATGCTCATAGGCGTTTTCCGAGTTAAAAAATATCCAACTCTTGCACAGTGTATTTTAGAAATTCTTATCAGCAGAACAGCTGTTCTGTAGAGACCACTATTCACAAGCACCCTAACTTGCATATATACGTATAAAGTTACACACAAGTAAGAAAGAATGACCGAGAGAACAGTGTTGACGACCGCAACGAGGCCCACTCTCAGAGAGCATAATTCTCCAGCCAGAGGTGAATAACAGACTAGTTGTACCTTTGACGGGGCGCACGACTTTGAAATTGACGTTTATTTCGACAGGAAGAAGATTCGATTAGATCGAAGGCACTATGTCGGCTTCTCCGTTCTTTGACAGCTAGTGTCTGGGAACTCTGGCACTGGACTGCTGCCACTCACCACTGCCATTGTGTGTGAGTGAGAGAGAGAGAGAGAGAGAGAGAGAGAGAGAGAGAGCTCGTCGAAGCAACAAGAAAGGTTGAAAGTCGGCGGAGCGGGGTGTGCATCAAGAAAGACGAACGAATAAATGACGGAAAGCACGAAAAAAACGAACGAACGAACGAAGAAAGGAACACAACCGAACAAACAAAGAAACGAGCAAACGAACGAAAGAACCAACGAACCAACAAAACGACCGAACGAACGGACGAACTATTCTCTAGTGCCCAGATTCTCTCGCGCCACAATTTCTCTCCCCTTTCGCACTCTCCTCTTCCTTCTCTCTCGCTTTCTCCTCCTTTCTTTCTTTTCACGGCGCTACCTCCCCTTCCCAGCCACGTCCTCCTTTCCCACCCAGCCACCACCTCCTTCCGGCCTCCCTTCACTTGCACAAATCGGCAGGACAATGGCCGACATGACCGCATGGAGGAATTGCAAACAAGGGGACTATCTCACCCCTCCCAGTCCCCACCTCCAGATTTCGGTTCGAATCAACACAGACGTGCGGAGAGAAAAGCCCGGGCCTAGAGAAGAGCCCTGTCTGCCAGCAGACGCGCCACGCAAGGGGCTGTCCTCGAGTCGGGGCCCCGACTTTGGCAAGACACAAAACAAGCCCCGAGTCCTTCTCCGCCATTGCTGCAGCACCCGTCAGCTGGTCCGATGGCGGATTTTCCCGGACTTTGAGGCATTGAATGACTCGGTAAACCCTTCACGAGAAGCAAAGAGGAAGGGAGGAGTTGGGCGGGGGGAGAAGTCACCAAAGGCGATTTCGAACAACTTGGGAGGGGCAAGATTGACTGGTCAGCCTAACTCCAGTCAGTCCGCCACTGGCGCAGTCGATGAAGTCAAAAACACGACCACGCAGGAATAAAGCAGCACTTGACACAGCCATCACTGCTCCTCAGACCACCACGGTGTGAATACTACACATGGGCAGCACTGTTCTTCAGAGAACCGCTCTTGAAATATTATAACACGCAAGCAAAAACGCTGTTGCCCTTGAAGTACGTCAGTCACTGCTCCTTGCGTAAACGCCAGCTTGAGCTGCGCATAAACGAGGAACGAATGAAGTAACTCCAGCGCGCGCTGCACATAGACGAGGAATGAATAAAGCGAATCTTAGACAAAACCAGCGCTGCAGGTTCATTCCAACATTTGAGTTTGCTTTGTGATGAACACACGCGCCACGAACAAAATGTTAGAACAGCAAGCAGTTCCTTCCACTTATGTTGTGAAGGGACACTCTAGGAAGAATAATACGTTACTCAACACATTATGAATGGAAGATTTGCTTGACGAATAATTTTTGTCGGTATCGCACAAATCGCTAAGACATTTTTTCTTGTGCTGTTTCTGCTGCTAGATATTTATCTATATCCCAAGATTCATTCACGTTCACTGACGAAGGGATCATGCACATTCATACCAACAGACACAACGCTGCCAGTAGTCAACCTACCAGTTTTTTTAAAAGCGTGAGGTGGGGTGGGGGTGTTGGTGTGAATGGGAGATTGCATTTCAATGTGGAACACGCGCTTTGTAAGACGTCGGACAAAGGAAGAAGCAAAAGTGTCGACAGTCCCAGGCTTGCATGAAGTTAGCAGACAAAAGCCGGCCAGGAGGGAGAACAGTTTACGTTTTGCCTCCAGTTGTTTACAGTGCTGTTAGTGTTAGAGGTCTTTGAAACGCACGGTTGCCTCGGGGTGGTAGCACGGTGAGCCGACAAGGGGCTGTAGGTCCTAGATCTACCACCACCAGCAAGCAGACGTGAATCTCTTTTGCTATGGAACTGGGACCGGATGAAGGGCAAAGCGCTAGAGCTCTAACACGTTAACCCCTAGCTAGTCGGTCGTCTGCCGAACCGGCGAAAACGGTTAAAAACGGAGCTGTCACAATACTGAAATTCCGGGTAGGCGACGGATCTTGACGCAAGTAAAGGCTACAAGGTCGTGTTTGCTGCCAGAAAAGGCTGATATACGTTCCTAATGCTGACGTCTTTTTTTCTTGCTTAAATTCTTCCAGCACATGGGGCCCTTTTGTCTCGCGGAGGAATCTGGTCCAGTTCGATAAAATATTGTAGTAGAGGTCTCGCGGCTTGTCATGCATCTGACCTCTGATTGTCCGAAACGAACGTGCTCAGCATTATCCTGCAATCTGCCGTCGAGTTGACAAGCCGTGGAATCTTCTGTTTTCTGCTGTCATGCACCCCACTCCTCGTTACAATCACTGCTCAAAGCTGTACTGTGTCGGCATTAGGGGCCTATGCAGGCTTATCATACAACTGGTATGAGCGGTTGTAAGACAATGGAAAGTGTGTGTGGGGGTGGGGTGGGGTGGGTGAATGTAGGTGGGAGGGAAGACTGAGGTCTGGGGGGTAGGGACAGAAGTGGAAAAGCCTGATGTTGACATCCCTGTCACCGGCACGTATAACTCTGCCCGAACCCTTGTGCTAGGAATTTCACGCGCCAGGGTGCACGTGCAGATATATCCTACAAGAAGTGCGCGCACAGATTCTTCCTTCCTTCTACCCCCCTCCACCCCTACCCCGCACATTCAGCTTGACGACAGAGATTGAACAGGCCTAGACTCACGAGTGCTCCGCAACGAAAGTTCTTCATCAATTTATTTATTAGGGCTATACCAAATGAAAGGTTTTCAATATTCGGCCGAATACGAATATTAGGTTTTTTAGGGACACTGAATATCAATACTCACATCACTACTTAATATGCCATTGTTACGAATTATAATATGACATACCATTATTGAGTACCAGTATTTTAATTTCAGATTGGGTCTAACTTCCGTGACTAAATAATTAATTTAGCAAGATCTAAACGTGTTCGACATAAGGAGTTGTACAACAGTGAGAGGTTCAACATTATTTGCAACTCAAATCTTTCCCATACGTATCCATAGCTTCAAATGAGATTAATATACAATTTCTGCTACATACCCTTTAATAAACATTTGCTTATCTGTATTTGTTTATTTTTACTTTAAGAACTTGACCGCGAATCTGCTAGAAAAAAACGAGGGTTAACTTATCAGCCAATAAAGATGGCGACCAGTGCATGCGTGGAGGATGGGCGAGGATGCTGTGTTCTCACACCAGCGATTCCCCCCCCCCTCCCCACCACCACCACCCATCCAGCATCGTGCAAGAGAAGAGTGGTGCGCCCAGCTAGACGGCGTGTCTCCAGTAGAAGACCAAACGGTCCGGAACCGTGCGGTGCGCACCCCGAGTCCCAGCTTTATGCTCGGTGCAAAACGCATAACACGCGGCTTTTCAAAGAAACATCAAAAGACACGCAGACCGCCTCGACCCCCACGAGCCGTGACAGGTACGTTTAATTCTCGAGAGTTGGCCGAGGGTGCCAGCGACCCTGGGCACGGGCACATCCTATACTGCGTCTCGGAAACTGAGTAGCCAGTAAGTCAAACTCGCCTCCTCTTTCTCTCTCCGTTTCCCATCTCTCACGCTCACTTCCCTCTCTCTCTCTCCTCTCGGTCGGTTAAAGTTTTACACGAACCCTCATTGCAGGGGAAGTTAATCTGCCGTGTTTCCGCTAGGTTTTGCTTTTATGACGACGTCCCGCCACTGGAAGAGAAACTGCGAGAGCTTTGGACTGGATTATGCGCGGGATGCTGATGGCGGACGGAAGGAGCCGGCCATTAATCCGGCCTGGCTTGAGTGTTATGCTGCTCGTGCGAACGAACGCGCGTGCTCCAGTTAGCCGGCAGACAGAGGAGCCTGCTGCAAACAGCCTCCTGCTTCTCCGGGAAGGTTGTCTCTTACGGTTTTTTTCCCAGTTGGCAACTTACCTCCAGTCCCCCCACCCAAAAAAATCTTTTGGATAACGCATCTTGTGTGTGTGTGTGTGTGTGTTATTGGGAGATAGAGAAAAGTAAGGTGGGTGGGTGTGGGTTTGACATCCCAAGCTAAAAAAACGCTACAAACATTCAGTGAAGTCGTACTAGTACGAGGAAACATAATTCTTACAAAATTAACCGTTTCTCAGGTAAAAATGCGATAATATTTGCCTATACCTGTGTACGCCTTCCATGTTTCTAGAAATAACTGATACGCATGTTACGGCATAATACGTCGCGCTCCTGAACTGTCCCAGGAAACGCTTGAGGGATGTTTTGACAACGGCACACGGCTCAGGTTACAGACAAAGCATCAAGAAGGACTTTCGCCCCCGATTCTTCTGCGCAACTAACGGCCTGTGCTGATAGGTTTATGTCTTGGAGGCCATAGCAACAGCAAGAGTGTGACTATCTGCCTTCACAATCCTTGTGCGCCACAAACGCTTCGGATTCTCTCCCCTCGGGTACAAGTTCGCCTTTCTCTAGTGCACTACACTTTCCTGTCTGCTTGTGCTTTCGCTTTTTGTGTGTGCGTGTTTTGCCAAATGCACGGGGCGGATTTCTTTATTTACTTGTTTGTGTTTTCCCTCCTGGTTCCAGAAAATAAAGGACGCGACATGGCACGCTGAGTCTGCAGAATACTGCCAGCTTGCATGAACAACTGAAAAGCGTGTGTAGGCTAGCAACAGTGGGATCATGTTTTTCAGTTCTTCCTTCTCTCTACAATTATTTAGAATTCGCTGTTTACAATTCATGCAGACCGCAACCTTGTAACACGTCATGAGGTCTAATTAACTGCACACGGTCTGACCGGGATATAATCACCTGTTCGTTTCTTTTAAAGCTTTGCCAACTAATCGGAAAGTAGACTCACCAAATACCTCCATTAACACCTGCGCTACTTAATTCATTTCTTTATTTGTCGCTGTGCTCATGCTATATGAAGATTTTATGGACGAAGCTGTGTTCTGAATGATGTCACAGCGAGCTACAGCTACCAATTCGTTGTCGTGATGGTGAATACAGTGTGTTCATTCACCAACTGTAGTATGACAACGATTAATTGGCCTACAGTTTTCTGATAGACACGTCTTTCCAGGAGTCTGGCTAGGTCTAGTTTATAAGTAAATCGACGTAGACAAATTTCTCTTGTTTAATGAAGCTATTACATTAATCTGTACTTTGTGACGACGTTTGTACACAATGCTTAGTGCAGATCTGTCTATAGTCTCCCAACTGGGGACGCCAAGCATGTTTCCAGCGACACCGCCCTTTAACTGCCCGCCCCCCTCCCAGTCAACGCGATGTAATTTTCTCATCATTTTCCCTCACAGACCTGTTGCAGTTCTGGTCTGGCTGTCTCTTGTCGGGTTTTGTCTATCTACCAGATGTTTCTGTCTGCAGTGGGTTTTGTGCGCGACTGACTGCACGGCTGACTGATGGAGATGACACCTAATTATGGGATGAAAAGCCACGGAAATGCTGCCTTGTCTCTCTGTAACATCACGGCAGACGGCGCCATTCTGAGCAACCACTATGACAGCAGACTATGATAATATGCAAAACTAGATAGCAACAACTAGGTAGTAACTGTTTTAAAGTTAAATAATATATATGTATATATATAATGTAGAACTAATGTTTATAATAAAGCAGTTTCATTAATGCAGACAGACCAGAGTAGGGACAAATACAAATAAGTAGTGACGTGTGCAAGTTATAGTAAGATAATGATATATACGTATATATATATATAGTAGTAATATAATAAATTGATATCTTTACGTAGAAGCAGAAGGTAAAAACAAGAAGAAAAACTAAAGGTAGGTATGGACAGCAGCTGCTTATTGGTATTTGTCCAAACAAACAAATCAACAAATAAACAAACCGCGTGTCGAAAAACCAACGACCTACAAAGGATTGTATCTCTCCCCAGGCGTGTCTCTCTCATCCTCCATCTGCGCCACACAGCCCCAAAAATAGCCCAGCAAGAGACGATGGCTTTTGAAATTGACTCATGCCTAAGCACGTGCATCCACCCATGTATATACACACGCACAAGTAGACGCGCGCACACGCAGGCACACGTGCGTGTACAGATGACGGCGACACGTGCAGCAAAGAAAGCAAAGAACGGGCACCAGTACTTGCAGGGCCTAACGAATGACAACGACAGCTTGAATAGACATCTTGCAGCCTCATCCTTTAAACAAAAAAATTCAGATTACACAGAACTAGTCCAACAGAAATGCAGACATGTACTCAGGACATGCGAGTGTGTTCTCTTTGCTGAAATGCCCGTTTCCGGGGTGTGATATATCCTGTAAGGACCAGACATGCAGACAGAAATCCCGAGATAAAGGACGGGTCTCTCTTCCAACACGTACATACACGCGCTCTCACACGTTATCATACATGCACTAGTGTGTTCGCGTGTGCCTGGGTTCGTGCGCGTGCGAGGATAGAGGGCTTGACACCTGCACATCGTGTTTATTTATCTGTCCTGTGCCACCGGCATCGCATTCTCACCTTCGGAGCCAGCTTCCGATGTCACAGCTTTTGCTCACACAAAGCCTGACGGGAGTAAACAGATTGGTGGAACCTGGAAAACGTTCCCAAACTCACCGAGCACTTCTCTGTCGAACTAGTGGAGACGACCCCAAAAGGGGCTGAATGGTGATACACAACTTTCAGGGTGTGGCGCATCATGACGTACTGTAATTAAAGGTTACAATGTGATGTTTGTTCCCAGCAAAGGCTGATATAAAGGGATCCCAGTGCTTTAAATTCTGTAAGGACATGGGGTCTCTCAGTTCTCGCGGACAAATCTGTTCAGTTTCGACACACGAGTGAGAGACGGAAAAAGCATGAAGCTTCTGGATGACGTCTCGGGACACGTGACAGGCGAACCAGGAGACTTTTAGCAGACGGTTGCATGTGACTTTTTACATTTTTTAAGCAGCGAGACCTGAAAATCCAGTTATCATCAGCTGGAGTCAGTTTCGCCGTCCCCTACTAAATTCAGCGGAACGCCTGTTTACATTAAACAGTCAACTGCCGCCCGGGCTAGCCGGCCAGAAAATCGCCAGTGAAATATGAGCGCTCCTGCCGACAACCGTAAGAATCTGTCTACATCACCAACCACAGTAAGAGCGAACCGCTGTTTGTGACGTCACTGATTACCGGCCATCTGCAGGTATGCAGAACGGTACGCCATCTGCTGACTATAGCGAAGACACAGAAATATTCATGCGTGGATGCCTGCATGGCGCGGGTTGGTTACAGTGTCGCTGATGACTGTTGGTCACAGTACAACAGCTATGACCCTACGTCATTGGTTATGAATTGAAAATTAGCATACTCAATGATGGATGGAATTGTCAACGTGTGAATGAGTTATGAGTAAAAGATGGTTATTTGGACTGTAAGCTTCCTTGGATGAGCACTCTGCGTGCGTGCGTTCGTGCGTGTTCCACATATGTGAATCCCTATGTTAGGATGTACTGGGGTGGAAAAAATGTGAAAAGAAGTAGCCTTATGCCGGTCTTACACTGTTAGACTTAGTCGAATGCAAACATCGATAAAAACCTGAGTCAGCAAACTCAACAAAGGTTTCACCCAGTTTTGACCAAGATAATTCTTTTTGTCTCGCTGTTTCTGCAGGCACTGTCTCAGTATGGACAGAAGATGTGATGCAGTTGTAACGACACTAAACCACACGTTTGCTGCAAACAGTTGGAGTGGGAGTTTTTTATCACAATTTTTCAGATGGTCGCACGGTGTAAAAACGTCGACCAGGCATAACATTTGGAAGTTCCTTTCGCAGTTTCTCCCTAATGCCTCGGTACCTTTTCGTACGATGAGTGCTGTATGAGCGCAGAGAATCTAAATCAAGGTCATCTGTCTTCTTATCAGCAGGCCGTCATCTCCCAACGAATAACGTAAATAAAACTAAGAAAACTTATGACGTATTTTCAGGTAGGCTGTCTCGTTAAATCTGTTCTTACTTTCTATATAGGGCAAAGAAAAAAAACTTATAAAATTACCTCTTTTCTTATTTGTAACAGTTAAAAACTCGTTCCAGAAATAAGAGAGTAGCAGTATGTTTGGTTAAGACGTACAGAACTTAAAACTTCTTAAGATGAAAATTGGCGGCTTCTTTTGTGTGTTAGTCAAATTTAATTCTTTTTTAAAATTATGTATTTAATTCATTTTTAGCGCTTTTAATTGCATGTACCGGGTGGGTTGGCAGGGCACGTATGCTCTCTATAACACTAGCATGTCTCTCGCACGTGCAAACTGGCAACAGCGCGTACACCAGATGCGCGCTTAGACATCCGCGCACTATCCGCCAGTGAACGCACGTACCGACACGCTCGCCCGAGCAGCACGTGCTCTCCGTGCCCGCGCGTTCAGTCTACGTGGTTGCGCCTGACGGCGCAGCTTTTCATAAGCTGTCATCATATTGTTATCTAGTGTGATTGGCCCGCTGGCCTGTGCGCGCGCGAGCGGAAACAGTATCTACGTGCTTGCGCGCGGTCGGGGCTCTGTTTCTGGTTGGATAATGCTGCGCGTCGTATTTCACCTGACCTCCTGACCCTCGGCGCAGTGCTCCCTGGGTAATGTGCGAACTGCCAGAGCGTGGAGTGCTGTTCCGCCCTGCTTTATTGTCACGGTTTGGTGAGTCGCCCTTTCAACTCTTGCAGCAGTAATGAAGTAAGGGAACGAAGTGTGGGGGTGGTGCCGTCGGGGTGGCAGAGGAACTGCGGACAAGTGGCGACATGTTGTGAAATTTCAACATGGGGATCGACGGAACTTACTTACCAGGAACGAGATTCCATAACTATTACTTAAAAAAAATAAAGTTTCAATTTACGTGTACACACGGGGTCTTTTTCTTTACGATGACAAGTTCACATCTCATGAGAAATATAATCTCTTTCCACCTTTTTCCCTTCCTCTCCTCCCGTGTGTTTATGTGAGTGAGTTGGGTGAGTGAGCGAATGAGTTAAAATTGTGTTTATGCATGAGCGCACGTGGATGTGTAAGTGCATACGATAATTTGTGAGAGACCATATCGTTGGAAGTGAAAGTGGTTTTCTGTTTGTTGTTAGCACTGGACGCGTGAAAGTGGTTCCTTGTTTGCTCGTGTATGTGTGTGTGCGTGCGAGCGCGCGTTTGTGTGTCTGTGTGTGTGTGAGAGAGAGAGAGAACATGTGAGCGCGTTTGGGTGTGTGAGAGAGAGAGCGTGTGAGTGGGTTTGTGTGGGCGTGAGAGAGAAAACTTTAATTGAAAGGGTGGGTGGACAGAGATTGAGTGAAAACAGCGGCTGACAGGGGTGTTAGAAGCTGTTGGTGCACTACTGAAGACGATAGACGTATTACGCCTAATATGAAGTGAAGTATTCGCAACAGTGGAAATACAATTACAGCAAATCGCGACGAGTTAACTCGATTCTGCCCTTTTGTTGCCGCCCAAATTCGACCAAATGCGGCAAAATTCACACGCAGATTATGAAATTATGTTTTGCTGTCCACTCGCAACTGTTAAATCCGAGAGATCGTTCTGCGCATGTCATTCAACAATTCCTCTCCCTTCAAGCCACCAATCATTATCACTTTGTTTGGTGACGTCACGTTCGCGGGGAATTACTCCTAACAGCGTGAGATTGATTGGATTTACTGAGTCTGAGGTCATCTGGACGAACTTTCCAGTGATCACGTGACGTCACGTGACACGTTCGGGTCACTTGCACTCCAGCTGTGTCTCCGAGTGACAAGTCGACTCCACTCGAGTCGCGCTTTGGCAGAATCGGATGCAGAAAAAAAGAAGGAAAACAGGGGGAAGGAAACGATGACGATGACGATGAAGAAGAAGATACAAAGTTTTAGGTTCTATTTTCATCATTTAAACTTACCACGCCCTCATCTCTGCTGCGTTGAGTTTTAGTTTCAGACTGCGATCGTCTTCACCCACCCCCTTTACTGCTACACCTCTATCCCATTAAAATCTAGTGTTCCACCTGTCCGTGGGTAAGGGTAGGAGGTTAGATGAGCTGAATGAGAAACAGAAGCTTTGAGATGGGGGAGGGGCAGGAGGGGAACAAAAGGAGGGAAAAGGTCGTATAAACTGACCGAGGACCTCGAGCTTACGGTCGGAGCGTAAGATCCCTGACGTCATCCCCTGCCGCGACGCGCGTGGCTAGTGTCTATAAAACTCGCCTCTGGTCGCCTCTCAGGCGAAACTTTACTCCTGCTGGTCGCCGAAGTGAACGTGCGACCGTTCGGGTGTCCTTTCCAGCCGCAAAAGCGCCAACAAACGCTGTGAGTGAACGAGGCCCCAAGAAGCGAGCGGTTACCTCCATGGGGATGATACGTAAACCAGAAGCATCCTGACCCTTCGAGGAAACAGCATCCTAGTCACCCTACACCCGAGGTGGGGACGTGACATACGAACTGCGAGACCAAGTGCCACGACCGTGTGCTGCGGTCACATGATTCCGTCAGCAAGCTGGACACTGAATGATTTAAAGAAAAGTCCAGGCTTAGCGATCTTTAGATTTATTGAGGACCTGGGGCTGGGAAAAGTGTCATTAAGCTAGCGGCGTAATTGGGATAGAGGAAGAGGTGGTGGGATTTAAGAATGCGGGGAGGACGGGGTGCCGGCAAAGGCTAGGTGTTCGCCAGGTGAACGTGTCAGCTGCGAAGGTGAGTGAGTGCTCTGGGTTCCGAAGTGAAGAAATGGCAACCACCAACAGGCCTGTCCACCTGTAGAGGTGACATCGCCGGCTATCACATCGCCAGAGCACAGGGGAGCATTTCACTAGGGCCTGAGTCGTAGGGTGGATGCGTGCCTGCGTGTGTATGTTAGCGTGTGTGCGCGAAATTTTACTCAGCAAAGTGCAAAGTATAAACCAAGAAAAGAACAGTGTGCGTTCGCGTGGTTGCGCGCGTGCGTGCATATTACACTGGAATGTTCATGTGTCTTTGAGCACGTACAGAATATCGCAAACGAAAGAAGACTAAGGGGCTAGATTTGACCGGACTGAATATCCTGATGCCCACATGTGTTCGTGCGTGCGAGGCCTTGCACGCCTGCGTTGGTGCACGCGCGTGTTTGTGCGTGCTTGCCCATAGATCAACACGACAGTCTGCGTGCTGAAACACAAGGCGGCAGTGGAGACAAATAAATTAGGCCACCCCAATGCCACACTGTTGTGTTGCAACAAGCACCGATTGTCTTCAGAGAAGCCAGGCTGCCTGCTTTATTGGCGGGCAGGCCGCGCGCTGCTGACCCCTCGCCATCGGGGTCAGGGTGCTCCGTGTGTACGAGAACGTGCAGACCTTAATCGCCAAAAGATGCAAAACTCCGAGCGAACCGCGAACGCGGGCAGAAACGCGACGGGAAAATCCACTCGGTGGAAATCAGAGTTAGACCCGCTCTTTTCTTCGTCTGTCATCTGATTCGGCTTCTGTTTCTTGACTTCACATGGTTGGTCCGCATGAAGTCTCTCTCGTTCTCTCTTCTCTCTCCATCTCTTGCTGACAGAACGCAGTTGCTGGCAATCAAGATGTGTGTGCGTGAGAGGGAGAGAGAGAGGAAAAACGCACGTGTATAATTATCATGTGTAAATGCAGAGACGAAACGTACGGTGTTGGACTTTGCAACACACCCCTTCTTAACACGTCACCTACAGCTCCATGTGCGTTTGTCGTTACTGGAGTTGATGTTCTGAGGGTTATTCCACTGCGCAAACATAAACTGTTACTTGCCAAAGCTACTGAGGCATATTGCCACCCCTGCCCCCATTTTTTTCTTTTTTCTGACAGCACTCTTTTTCCCCAGAACTCTTTTGCCACGTTCGAACAGTACAAACCTAAACTGTATCGAACTTTGTGCATCGTGTGCGCTTTGTCTTTCTTTTGGTTCTTTCTTTCTTTCTCTGAATGTATGCCATTGTGTTCATACAGAATCCATCCTATTTCCATGACAGCAAACCCTGTGCAGTATGCTCACAACGCTTCACACAGTACTCCGAGTTTTTCCCTGTCCCTGTGCGCATCTGGCGTCACACAGTCCGACTCACAAAACTCTGTGTGCAGACACGACTGCAGGGTGTCAAGTACATAAAACGAACCACAGAACAGATCTGGGCAGAGAGCAGGTGGTACACAAGACGAACGTATTCGTGTTTTCGGCCCAGGATTTGTCCTTTGTTCTTTATGTTTTCTGTCCTCTACCCCTAAAACGTTTTCTTCGCTCGCAAATCATACCTAGCCGGCAAGCACATGCGACTTTCATAAAAGACAGAATGCAGAACCCTTTATTCATATTTAAAGTCTTTTTTATAGGCCGGGTCCCTAACTGCTTCTCTCTACAGGTGGTAATAATGCTATCCACCCAGAGCTCAGAGATTTATGTCTTCCCACCGGGATGACCCCCACGATAGGCCAGCGCAGGCTGAAGGTACCCGAAGCCTTGCCGTGCACGCCGTGGTAGATGCCTAAGATTGGAGCCGCGCAAAGTCCGGGACACATGTTTTGGTCGGAGTCAACCGAGAGCGCTCTCCGTGGTTGGTCCTTCTTGAAAGACTTGGCGTTCAAGAGACTCTCGGGGGAAAAGCCGTTCCTGGCGCGCGCTCTCTCCCTCCAGTCCTGCGTCTGCAAACGGGGAACTTGCTGCAGGTTTACACCCCCCCCCCCAGACACGTAAGCATGCTTTTCTGCCCCTCCCCTCCCCCAGCCATGCCACCGAAGGGCGAGGGCTGTCGAGTGCTTGCTACTCACAGGAGTAAAGATCTCACCAAAGACTTAGGCACAAGAACCAGGTTGCACCGAATACTGTTACTCTTTTCCTTGTGTCTCCTGGCGGACCTGAAGGCAGCAGGACCTCAACATAAGGAAAACACGCTACTCAGTCCCTGCTGTCGAACGCCACCAGTCCCTTCCGAACGGATGAATGTGGCACGTATGCCGGTTGTAGACCTTCGGGACGAAGTTTTAAAAAGTCGAGCTACCAGTAGAGTTTGGTATTGACACAGGCTTATATTACAGGTACTATAGGAGTGTACCCTAAAGTCGGGCTGCATGAGTGTTCATATTTGTTTTGGGGCCATAAAAGTGGTATAATGTCCATTCACAAAATGTACTGTTTGTGCGTCTCTGAGGAGGTTCCAAAACAATGCAAACCAGTCCACGACCAAAGCTCCGTCCCCTCCCGATGGAAATCGTCATAAGGTAGAACCACTTTCCCTTCTCTTCCTCCTCCCCATCATCATCGTCAGCAGCAGCAGCAGCAGAAGCAGCAGCAGCAGCAGCAGCAACAACAACAACAGCAAGAGCAACAACAAGAAGCCAGAATCCGGGCCAAGCGACGACGCTAGACTCTTCGGTTCTTCGCCTGGTTGCCCATTTAATCCGCCATCACATGTGCCCCATCCCTCATTCGTTTGGGAAAAGAACCTAGCGACGTACCGTAGAAGACTACGTTCTTGCGACGTACGGTAGAAGGCTACGTTCCTGCTCAGACGGCCAGATGGCTTCGTCAGCTTCACGACCTCTCATTCCTTCTTCGTCTACGCCACTGGCTTGCGTTCAAGCCTCCTTCTGGTATCGTGAAAGCAAAAGGCCCCCATGAGAAGACAATGGTCCAGACAAAAGCAATCGACACGGGAATTGGATGCCACAGCCCACAACCCTGACAAGACGTGAAAAAAAATGGATGTCGAGCAACGCGGACATATCGATATTTCGTTAAGAGGAAACCTGTCTGCAAAATAGATGGAATCTCGAGCTTACCATCTGAAAGACTGAGACAAAGAGGTGCTGATAACACTACTCAGAAGGCTGCTGTCAGGACACGCAGTGACAATCCTATGTTAGGAATGCTCCAGGATGTACAATAAATTTCACGTGTATTCTCAGGAGATGGCTTTTTGAAAGAAAACAGCTCCATACTTCTTGTTTTAAATTGTTTTAAGGTTCAGTTCAGAAAAATATTTTAACTGGGAAAAAGCAACGGAAATTCATTGGAAACATTTTTTAAAATGGAAAATAAAAACGTGTGTCGTTATATGTAGGTCATGCAAGCTGATATTTAGAGAGAGAGAGAGAGATGAAGAGACAGCGTGTGTATCGCCTGTTCAAAGCATCTATAGACCAAACTTCGCGACACAGACTACAGCTCACGACACTGGTTAACACAATTCAAGAGCTTGGAGCCGAACCTGCCTTCTCTTCCTTCGCTCACCAGGCCAGCAGCCAGCCATGTGATGATAAAAATGATTAATTGTCACAATTAACGGCACTCGGACTGAGCCAAGCAGCTTCCCCATGCACGTGCGACACGTGCCGGCGAGCGGCCAGAGTGCAAACAACGGCAGAGGATAATTAGTGCCGGGCGCACATCACTCCCGCCTGACCCTGGGACGGGGTTCAGGAGAAGCCTTTATAACTACCTATTGCAGGGACCAAAAGGTTAGTTTCGTACAGAGTACTGTATAACAGAATGGGTTCTCGGCTGACAGGCATTCGACTGCATAATCGAGTCTGCTCATCCGTTAGCAAAACTGGTTGTAACCCTCGCTGGTCCTGTGTGTTTTATGCGAGCCTTTGCGCATGGACCGATCCGAACTGCAAGTGGTTCATGCAAGCCAGCCTTCGACGCTGAACGCGCGATCCCGCCCAGACCCTCGCCGAGAGCTCTCGATCTATGGTGCCAACAACGTCCGGGCAAGTTCTTTTAATCTGATCGTAGCCAGTTCCACGCCGCGTGAAAAGATTAAGTCCACAAGCCCGAGAAACAAAATAGACGAAGAAAGAAAGAAAGAAAGAAAGAAAGAAAGAAAGAAAGAAAGAAAGAAAGAAAGAAAGACGCCGCCATTCAGCTGTGACATCACAGCACGAAGTAGTGCGGAAAGTACAGTAGCCATTGGCGCCATCACGTTGCGTGCTGCGTGGATGTACCACATCCTCTCCAAGAACAGAATTTCCGCAGCCCGGGGCCTCAGGACCTCAACTTGCCAGCGAGGTCCCCTTTGCACTCTGACCTTTCGTCAACTGTCCACAAACGGCCAAGAGGGGTGGAGTGTGGGGTGAGGGAGAGGCGATGGACACTCTCTCGTGTTCTGTAATCACGTGATTGGTCACGGATCCCTCTCCCGGCGCGGGGGAAACTGTCGCAGTCACGCCGATCGAACCTGTCCTGCACGTGCGAGATACGGGTTGCTCGTGTGGCAGCTCAGTGTCAGGAAGGCCGATGACTGTAGTGAGTGGCCAGACATTTCGTGCACGGCCGGTGTCTAGAAATTGGCGACTGTGTCCGACAGCGGGCGACACTGCAGCTGCAAACGGCGTGCGTTTAATTAAACCGAATGTTTCTGGTGGAGTCATGAAATATAAATCTCTGCTGTCCAGTACAGACTGCACATGAAACTTCACAATGTTTACCCTTCTCCTAGTTAAAAAACTTGCACAGTGATACTTGAGTCTTTTAATCTTTAACGTGTCGAATAGTGATACATTTGTAATGCCACAGATCTTCAATGGAGCGTGTACAATTATCAGTTTCTTCTTCAGCTCGCTGAAGAAAAGGACACAACGCCACCAAGGACTGGCGGAAGGTAACGTCGATATCACACCTAAAACACAAGAGCTGACACCCTTGACCTCTGTACTTCTCCTGTACAAAACTGTTCTACCATCCACAGGTACTCCTGTGGACCCCTGCTTCTCTCTCCAAAGTACTGCCTTCCTTTCATCCAACTCATTTATCCCTTAACATGTAATGATTCCATGACACCCATGTAACGGAGGTACTTTCCTCGGTAAAGTGTAGTGCAATACAGACCAATAAAGGCTGACAGTAGCAAAGGACCTGCTAAAGAGAGATCTAGCAAACAGTTTTTCTAACATGAGATACCAAAAAGGTATATTACATTCCAAACCTGGGGTTTTATATATTACAAAACAAACCTCCTTCCAAAACATTCAATTCCATACCCCCTTTTATCCAACATTCAGTTCCATACCCCTTCCATACAACGTTCAATTCCATACTCCCTTTCATACAACAATCCCGTGACATTCCAATACATCAATATCCAACCATTTGTATTTTTTGTAATGTTCTTTGGATTAGCTACTTTGTTGTTTATGTCTGCTCAGGTAATTTGACGTGGTCCATATTTTTTTGTTAAAACGGTGTTTCGGCTACTGAAAGAACACAATAAGGTCGAATTTTTGTGTGCCATTGTGTTTAGACGTTACAGACCATTTACTCCTGATATGAGAACAAATCTAGTAAATGAAAAAAAATCCCAGCGGGTTGTGCACCACTTGTTTCCAGTTGTTTGCTTCAATCTTCGAGGCGGTTTGACATTTTATACCAT
Organism: Lanistes nyassanus; assembly: GCA_004794575.1. Lineage (NCBI taxonomy): Eukaryota > Metazoa > Mollusca > Gastropoda > Architaenioglossa > Ampullariidae > Lanistes > Lanistes nyassanus. The sequence continues at coordinate 211,954 of SMGT01004166.1, forward strand.
CAATGGGTCATGCATTGCATCAGAACGTATTTGAAACCTTGTCCCAGCAGAGTGAAAAGCGTATTTAGCAAAGAAGGTCACTGCATTAATGTTCCTGTCACTCAGCCACGGATCGCTTACTTCTCCATGGGAGGCGCGTACCTGTCATAAATAAATAGCTGCTCTATGGAAATCCAAGAAATGAGCGAACGCTTATTAAAACTAGGCAAGTATAGAAATGCACTCGCACAGAACCTTTCTTGATTTTTCTGTTCCCTTTTAGGAGATTCCTTGTTTGAGGGGTGTGGGTTTCGACTTCTTTAACTTTGTCTACCTGTATAAGTTTACTTCGCTTACTTTTTATAGTAAGGATGCTGCTTGCTTGAGCGCAGAAAAACATTATCAACCCTCTTCTGTTATCTCGCACATCCCGATGCGGAGCTGTCACTGGACTGTTTAATAACCAGGTCTCTGCATCGTTTATCAGAACGCTTTACTTTTTGTTACTCTGGACTCCTCCACACAACTTCCCAACAAGAATTGTATTCGTCCGTGCCTTCGTTGAAGCAGGACTGCCAGCAGACGACTCTACAGTGCTTCTCACCGTAACCCCATACCTCAGGCGTTGTCCGGCAGGCCCGCGCCCAGCGGAGACTCGTGTTTGGACGTGCGTGTCTGCGCAGCGCGGCGCGCAAGGAACGGCGGGAAATGGCAAGCGATGGCGTGCACCCGATCGGCAGTGGCGTCCAATTCCTTTCATTTCCGGCCAGGCGCGACAACTATCACATTCTGACTTTCCACAGCACGGCCGGCGGCTCCAAGTCAAACAGAAGGGGGAGCACTCTGGGGGCCAAAGAACAAGGGAGAGGCCTGGATGACAATAGGACAGAACACAGTTTTCAGTTTTGACTGCCAATAAAACTCCTCCAGAATAGGAAAAGGGCGGGCACGCGGTAGGGTGGGGGGGACGGGTTGGAATTGACCAGTGCTTCATGTAGTCAGGACAACGGACGTGCATGAACTGGGGTTCCCTTATCGACTGGCCGTGGTGGACATAAATAAACATTCACGTCGTTGTTTCTCAAAATTTCACGCATGGACCGCGAGAGGGCGCGTGATTGTGATTTTTCGAATCATGATCACGGCTTGGGAGTACGGTAGTGGCAAAGACGTCCTATTGAATACGTCATGCACTGACGAAGACTACCCGCCGGGTTGCGCATCAAGCCTAGGCTTGCTTACAACACCAGTGATTGTTCTGTTGTTTTTAAACAGCCATTGCCATGTTATCAGAACATGCTAACCTCATTCGCAACGTACTGATATGTAATGCAAAGTATACGTAATTAAAGACAATATCGACAAATTGTCCGGATATGACTAGAAAGAGATTTTATGGACACTTGGTAAGAGCTTCAGACATATCGAGAAGGAACTGAGCTAAACTGGAAGCCGAGTCTTGGGTCGTGAGTCAAGAGAGTTCACGGCCTTCGCCAGTGTTAGATGAGGGTGAAGGCAAAGACACAGTTATGTTGATGGTCCATTGCATGGTTCTGTATGTTTTCCAGATGCTACAAAGACTACGTGTGCATTCTTCAATTCTTCTAGTACTGTCAGGATCCAGCGAAGGAGGGAGTTTTGAGTACTCAAGCACCCATTTACTGCCGAAAGGGAAGCGGGTGTGTGGGGGTGGGAAAATAAAGATAAAAAAGAGACACGGTTCCTTGCACCCTACCTGCAAAGGAAGACCCAAAGATAAATTTATGACCATCCATTCACTTTAACTAAAAAAAAAAAAATAATAACATCTACCAACTGTCCGTAAGGTATATCAGTAGGTCTTAGTTCTGCTCACGGCAATAGCCTCCAACTGTGGTTTGTGTTTGTTGGTGACCTACACCAGTCCAGCCTCTCAGAAATAGGTGATCGCTACCCGACTGCCCGCTGTGTTCAAACGCAGTCTCTGCTTCGTAAAGAGTCTGATTTTGCTCAGAACCCTTTAAAAGCAGGTGTATCGTTAGAAAATGTTTCTCAGTGTCACACATTCTTTCGTTTCTGTTCGTTTTGGTTTTTTTCCCATCCGATTTTGTTTTTCAAAGAAAGCTCTTTACAGTTGCTTGAGGCTGCAGAACGTCAAACAACGTACTGACACGGAGTTCGGGCCAGAGGGGATAGCTCCAGAACTCTTCAAATGGAAAGATGGAAAATGCATGTAGACGATTTCCCTTGGTGTATCGCGCGCTCAAAGACTGAGGCGCCGTCTTTACGCACGTCATAACTACACACACGTGCAGAGGAAACAAAATGACCATTAGGCGCGCTTTTGATGGACAGATAAAAACAAATAAAAGGTAGAACAAGCGGTGCGTGCATCCCTCGCTGTCTTGAGACTTTCAGAAGGAAGAGCAGTGTTTTTGTGTCATTTTGTTGTGCCGACTGCCGCATTTTACGACCTTTCCATATGCCATAAAGTCGGCTTTATGTACTCTCATTAAAAAATCTTAGTCGCACTACACAGGCCTTGGCATTAGCGCTTAACGGTCCTCCTAGCCCTCGCCCCAGCTTCAAGCACCCTCTCCTTTCAGCTTCCGCATCACTTACCCCCCTCCCCCCACACCCTTTTCGCCTCCATCCCCTCTCGCTACCCCACCCCAAGCCAGCTACTGCAGGCAAGCAGCTTACTTCCTGTCTGCATCTTACTTTGTCATCAATTAAAACCCGTCTTGCTATGTTTACTGGTGTTGTTACTGTTTTTGTTTGGCAAACTCGGTCACTTTTAAAAATCAATATTATTGTCGACTCTGTTCGTCTTTATTTGCTGCGCAAAATAAACTCCTTCATCTCTCCTGTGCTTCTGTGCCCTCTTTCTGCCTAACCTCTCTTTTTTTCTGTCTCATTTTTTTAAGTTATCCACTAAAGTCTTCTCTTCTAATGGCTGCCTAAAATCATAAGCGATGATAAAACTAAGGGGGGATAATAGCCTGGCAGCAGTTGGCAAGAATTTACACGAAGACTAAGCGAGCGGTAGATCAAAAGAAAACAGCATTACCTCCCGTAACGAACATGGCGACGCTGCTTGGCGGGGGTGGGGGTGGGAAGGGGACACAGGCGGAGATCCCCTGAACGGAGATAAAGTGGGTGTGGCGGGGAGGGGGGGGCAAGGGAGAGGAGGACGCCATGGGGGTAAAATCATATACTAAGTGTAAACGTGGAGAGAGGAGCATCACGAGTGGAAGCACTTCCTTCCTTCCTTCCTTCCTTCCTTCCTTCCTTCCTTTCTTTTAATTTGTGTGCACATCTGTATGTGTGCACGAGGATATATTGTACCACCCTGAAAATGTATGGTATTGGGACTCTATTTAATCTGGGACCCCATTTTGGATGGGGGAAACGTTATTCTCTGCACGCAGAGCGGATGAAAAGATCGGACAAAATGAAGTCTACAAGGAACTACATGTCTTTCACACTAAGCGGAGGCTTCTGCCGGGTTAACTTGCATGAGCGTTTGTATCTGACAACGAAAGGAAAATGGAAAAACAAAGGAGCGACCGAACGAAAAATCCTCAGATGGAAGGAGGTAAAGAGGAAAGGAAAACAAACTAAGGAAAAAGCTGTGTCGTGCAGGCAGGAGCAGAGCAGCCGGTGTGTCGTGATGACAGGGAGGATGGTCTTGACGAGGTTCCAAACAGCAGCTGGTGAGGACGGACGCCAGGCCGGAGTAAGAGCGCCATGGCGGTTGTTAATGAATGCCTCTGTCACAGGCAGATGGTCTTCAACTGTTGTATCTCGTAAGGCTGTACCACACTGTGCGACTTCTTGTCTCGGGGAACAGACAGGCCACACGGTGGGACTTCAGTATCGTGATGAGCCCCTACAGCGCTCCACGACTTCTGCACGTCAGGTAGATACGATGGATGCTCTGCACGCATGTATGTCAGCGCACGCGCGCGCTGCTGCATGAAGGTGAGCAAAAAAGCAATAAGATGGCAAAATAAAGGAGAGAGAGAAAAAGAGAAGGGGTACAGACAGCAAGAGAAGGTATAGAGAATGGGAAGAGCGAAGAGACAAGGCAAGGGAGAGGGTGGGGTGGGGGGGGCTGTTCTCCTAAGGTACACTGATTTGTTTCCTGTTTTTCCGCGACATCCACGTCAGCAACATCCGCACCCTTCCCCTTTCCTCCACCAACAACAGCTACAACAACAAGCGCCACCACCCCCCACTCCCAGCCCCCAGTCCTGCTTCTTCCCATTGTGACGGCCCTTGGGTTCGAGTTGTGCTCGCTGCTTTGTGCCTGCTGAGGAGACCCGACGAGAACCCTAAAGACCCAGACGAGGACTGAAAAGAGCTCTAGCCCCTATGGACTCCGCCGTCGACAGTCGCACTATGGCTGCCCCCGCTCCCGCCCTCCCTGCTCCCCCACCTCCACCTTTCTGCTCCCGGGGCCAAAAGCTCAACTCTTTCAGTCAGCCTGGCATTGTGCTGCGGTCTCGGCACTAGCGAGTGCGGGCGCTAGGCAGGGGTCGGCGCAGCCCAAACGGTATATGATTAACTCGTGAAAGGATTCAATTGGAAGGTGGTGCGAGTCGACACGGCCGGAGAATACAGTAAGGGTGGGCCCTGTCAAGCATGCGTATCTCCCCTCCCCAGCCCCTTTCTTCCCCTCCTTCGGCTCCCGAAACATTCCGTGCGTGGCGGACTACTACATTTCGATTCACGACACTGAGGGCTTCCTTTGTGGAACTTTCAATATTCTAATACCGCACTTTTGTGTCCGGGCTGAATAATCCTACATTTATGTTCCCGATCGGTATCCTCCCTTGCCAGAGCTCTCCGCTTTGTGAGGAAACACACACTATCAAAGCATGGGGAGCGGGCTCGTCTTTCGCTGGCCTGGCTGCCTGGGTTTTATTCACTTTGGATAAACTCTCCTGTGTCCCTCGGTTTGTTAAGGGTGGATTCGCGACGATTTATCGTCTTGCTGTCAAGAGACACGAGGCTGGCCGAGTGCTCGGTGCCATCACTTCGTGTTCTTGTCTTCAGTTCTTCTCACACCTTGGTACTGTCGTCTTATTCACCAGCCTCCTCGACCATTTGCTGTGGTCTGCACTGTCGTCGTACGCGGCGTCTACACAGCGCGACCAGGTCGGATGAAAGAAGTCACAAGAAACTAGTCCACCTCTCAGCAACCAAAAACTAACTCGATTTTTTTAACTGGATCAAATTTTCTTTTCAGATGCATGCTGGCGTTAAATAAAAGGTCGGAGAGGAAAACCCTCTTGGAGAGCAATTCCTCCTCAAAATGAAACAGTACTTGTTTCATGCACGCGTCTGGGTCAGGCCTTTACCATTGCTTTCATCCGACTAAGTCCAGCCAAGGTTATCTGTCGCTTCCTCACAACCCAAGTGTATTGAATCAGATCTCTGACGGCTACTGACCACCATAACACGTGGCGAACAATGTTCAAACCAAGTTTCTCCCTTGTTTGTAGTGTACTGTACATTTAAAAAAAATACGGGGCTTTTTTTTATAAGTCTGCGCACGTGCATGTCGATGTGCTTATCTGTGTGCATGTTTTTAAGAAAACCCTTTATATGTAGCCGCCTGTTTTCTGTTTAAAAAAAAAGCCAGAAAACAGTTTTGTTTCGTTTTCAGTGTGTGACAACAGGTTGCTTGGAGTGAATGATTGAAGGAAAGATAGAAGGGGGAAGAAAACAGAAGGAAGGAGATCGTCTGTTGGTGTGAGGCCTTACCTGGATGACCCGCATGTTAAGTCCGGTTTCCTGCGCCAGCTGCTCGCGGATGTGTCGCGTGGGCTTCGGGGTGGCCGCGAAGGCTGCTTTGAGCGTCTCCAGCTGCTTGGCCTTGATGGTGGTGCGCGGTCCCCGCCGCTTGGCCCCCACCTGGCTGTTGCCAGTAGCCGCGCCGTTGCCTCCACTGCCCCCGTTGTTGTTGTTGTTGTTGCTACCTGGTCCACTTCCGGTCGTGGAGGTGTTGGCGCTGGCGCCGTTTCCGCTTCCGGTGTTGTCCGGGCTGGCGGCCATGCTCTCGTCGCTGTGAGCGAGCGGACCGCTTCCGCCTCCGCCGCCGCTGCCGCTGCCGCCTCCCATGCCGCCTGCCGCCACCCTGTCGCCTGCCATGTCGCCCATGGGCGAGTAGGGAGAGTCAAGAGACGCGGGGCTGGCATCCAGGTCCCTGTCCCTCACCTCCTCCTTGATGACCGGGGCCGGACTGTCCAGCCCGTGCTGCGACAGCAGATGTTGTGGGGTGGCTGCCCCACACCCCGCGCCCCCGCCGCCGCTGCTGTGGTTGGAGTAGGGCGTGCTGGGCAGGTTGTTGTGGACGCCGCTGAGAGCCCCGCTGGCGGTGTTGTTGTTCAGGAAGGTGTTGTTGTTGTTGGTGAGCGCGCCCAGCAGCGGGTCCTTGCCGTCCTGCGAGTTGGTGTCTCCGTCCAGGGGAAAGTCTTTGTCCGACACGTTGCCTTGGGTGTCGATCCCACTGTCAAGGTCACCGTCATCTTCGGCGTCGGAACCTGCAGAACACACGCAGCATGAGACTTAGATACCTGCAGACCACATACCGGCAAACTTTGATACTTGAACATTGCACAAGAGCAGGCTTTGGTGCCTGCACTTCAGACAGCAGGAGACTTTGACTGTCACACATCAAACAGCAAAAAACTTTGATGCCTGCAGAAGGTATTTGTACGCATGGTGCACAGCCCACATCTTGCACGTGACACAGAGACTTTGATGCCGGCACGTGACAGTGACGTATTTGTAAGCGCAACACACAGCGGGTTATTTGTGCACAGAAGATACGTGCACATCCCGCAGCAGGAGATTTAGATACGTGCACCGTAAGCCTTAAACGTTTTCCTCATCTAAATAACGATGCCCTCATCTATCCCCCCACCCATTTAAACCATTATCGAGAGAGCACTCGCTCCCATATAAGACACTAAGTAAAAGCAAAACAAACACAAAAAAACTAACCAAAAACAAACAAACAAACACAGAAACCCCCAACCGTTCAATTAAGAGAAGATCCGACCTCGAACATAACAGAGATTGACAGTTTACTATTTTTAAAATACTCAACTACCTCAGTCAGTGACTGACCGGTACTGCATTAATAATTCACGGTCTCCACCACCAACACCAGCATGCTTACTACCGCCACCACGAGGCTGCACTCAGTGCTTGATTGTGATCTTTTTCTCTTCTACCTCCTCCC
>SMGT01004166.1:219202-244945 GCA_004794575.1 Lanistes nyassanus
CCCCCCCCCCCCCCCCACACACACACACAAGACGAACTTTACAATGCCGCCTGAGACCAGACCCATATGAACGTGTCATTCGCAAGCATAGCCCCTCTTCCCCCTCCCCACACACACCATCTTCCTTTCCCCTTTCCCCCTCACTCACAATCCCGGACACACACACACACACACACCTCGATTAACCTTTCAGAAGGAACCGTCAGCTCAAATTCCTTGATTTTTTCAATGCAAGGATACACGCACACACGCACTCACAAGAATTGAATCAGTGCTCCTCTTCCGACAGAAAGCGATTGATTTGTATAAGTAAGTTTTCTTTCTTTCCTTGCTTGTAAACTTACAAATCTGTAAGTTTATACAGTTGCTGATTCTCGCAGTCACTTACACGGTGTACAACAAAATAAAATGATGTACTCGTTTCACTATTGTCCGACCGTTAACTGTGGCTTATCTTCAGCGAGGCAGTTACTTTTTTTTTCGTTATCGTCTAGCTTAGACTTACTGCCCACGTCGATTTGCAATGTTAGCAGGAAATAAAATTTTTAAAATTCCTTGGGTACGGAAGGAAGCTGTAAACACAGGCTTCAAATTTAGCAAATGTTTCGTCGCGTTTTTCTTTGCTTCTAATCTTTTTTTTTTCATCAGAGTATTTATTCGCTGGTCAGCAGCTGAAAATTTAAGGCAGGGATTAATACGCTAGTACACGGGAGGAAAACAGCACCTATCGTGTGTATTGCTTACAGTCACATTGTGCCTACGTGCGAGTTTGCAATGCCATCGCACTAAATTTACTGTAAATATTTAAATATATATATATTTAATCAGAACAGAAATTTTCCTTAATAAGCACTAAATTTTTGACAAACAAAAGTCTTTTTTAGTTTCACTTTTTAATCAGGTTTCACTTTGATCTGTTAAATAAAATTCATCCACATTTCCACTCTTCAATTTTTTCTGAGAAAGACAAAGCCAGATTCTAAATTTTTTTCAAAATACTACCTACACTCCTAAAATATCGTCGCCATATTGCCTAGTAGTATCAGAATGATTAAAGATCATTTTTAAAATTATAATGTTTCCTCCCCATTTTATTAGCTGATAATTACCTGTCCCAAGCATGCAACAAATTTAATTCTAGACAAAATAAAATCTTTCACAGAAAAAAAAACCAACCAAACTGCTAAAGATTAAATTCCTAACTTAACCGCTGAAGCTAAATTTCCAGTAAAACCTCCGAAAAACCTTCCTATCAAAACCCCTGAAGATAAATTCCTAGCAGAACCTCTGAAAATTATTTCCCTGTGAAAACCAGCTGATCAAGTAAAAACGAACACCATAGCCGACTGAAAGAAGGATCCTAAGCGAGACCTAAATCCACGAACTACCAAAGAAAAGAACAGAACAGAAAAGAATAGAATAGATAAGGAAAGGAAAGGAAAGAAAAGAAGAAGCATAAAATCTGTAAGCAAAGGTTCACAAAAAAGCCTGAGTCACAGCCTGTTTGCCTACTGTTTATCTTTAGTCTTTGAATTTGATCTGGTTGAAAAGTTGCGATCAGCATCTGCACCCTTTAGCCCCTACAGTCAAGTAATTTGAGTAGAACTGTCTTTTTGTGCTTTACTGCAGATCGTAAAATATTCCAGTTGGATGTAAAAATTTCCAAGCACACAAAACCACTCCATGATTAAAATAGTAAAAATATCTTAAAATATTTCGAGAACGTTGCAAGAAATCGCATTTGCTAGACAACTGCTTGTTACTAGCCCGAGGCTATCGTGAAAACGTTTGTGTGCAATATCAGTCAGATTTTTGTTTACTTTTAAAGGTTTTCGTTTGTTTTCGTTTATATGCAAAACATTTAAAGAGACCGACTGGAGTCCAAGTGAGACTGTTCACTGTACTACGTGAAGAAGAATCGGGGGTGTATCTTGCTTAAACGCCGCAATTCGGCCATGTACGCAAAATTCTTGCAATTCCTCTTTGGGTAAACGCATATTTTTGTCCAGAGCTGAGACCTAGTGAAATGATCGAAGACGTCACATGTTTTGGATACACAGCCCCGACCCTTATCATTTGACCCCACCTCAGCGTCAGTAAACAGGAAATTAGTTTAAAGTTCCCCCTCTCCGCATAAAAATGTCCCTGCTGGCAGTGAATATAACTTTTTGTCATCACTGTACTTTAGCCTTCAAGCCTTACTGATCCCTTAGACTGAATGTACCCCCATCCTGCCCATCTTCCGGCAGATGGTTTTCGGAAATCTGCTGCTGGCTGCAATGAAAGAAGTTATCGCCGAAAATATAATTTTCACGAATCTTTCAAATTAAAGTCTTTTTAGTTTTAAAAAGTCCTTCTTTCTTTCTTCTCCATCATCAAAGTAAAAATATACAGTCAGCTTATGTTTTTTGCGACCTTTCAAGTACATAGGTGCGTGCGCGAGCGGATTTTAAATTTTATTATTTTATTTTGATAATTGAAATTTTAGATGTTTACCTGTTCTCTCTCTCTCTCTCTGTCTGTAGTTTCTAATGTTTTGTTACTTCCAGCGTGTATTGTTGTCGCGTCCGACAAACATGATGTTTAAAAAAATCATAATATTTCAAGCTTTAAGTCATAGCACCCCCCTGCTTAGGACCTCACCAAAGGATAACCAAGATGGCGGGCTGCGCATTTGGTCACGTGGGAGCACAGCCCACTAGACTAGTGCGAGCCACCTATGGCAACTAAAGATGTCCGGCCATTCTTCTCAAGGTGAAAGAAGAGACGTGCAGACGATCGGAGGTGTAGCTTGCATTGTAATTTCACGGCTGAAGCTTCTGGGGCTGAAAGGACCAGGTATATGGACCAGCTGATGACGTGAAGGTATGATGGCAGGAGGGCCTTCAGAGGCAGCAAGACATAGGCGTGGTTTGCATTGAAATTCTGTCGTTTGCAACCTGCAGCTACCCACGTCACACGTCTGTGGAAGTGTTTATGGCATGCGTATCAGGCCGTAAGTTTTACACCCTCTTACACCAAAAACAGTTTATACGAAGGCCGTGCGACAGGCGAACCACCCAGCCCTAGAAGTCCTCCTACCCTGTCCTTACCCCCTCCCGCAACAAGTTAGTCTCTAAGACGTGTCTAGCTGCGCGCGCTGAAGCCGGTGCATATTTACAAGCACGTGCCTGAAGTAAACATGAGTAAGTTTTTTTTAATGCCATCACACCCTTCAAAGACAGTTTTCGTTCTCTTCTTGAGAATGAGCAACTGCAGCCTGTCTGAATTTTCTTTCAATCCAGTGATTTTCTTATCTTTTCACTTGAAATAAGTTTTGTACGTACTTGGACTACTTCAAAACTTCGCAATTTGTCTGTTGTGCAAGTTTTCAAAAAAGACGACACGGTGGCAGGATGATGAAGTGCACGACAGAGCTATGTTATCTGCTTAGATCGACGTTGAATGAATTAGACAATTATAAAAACAAATCATTTGTTGTCACAGTGACCAGTCACTGGCCCCCGCAGTCAACAACTGCAGACCCCATTTCCTGAGTTACCCACGATTTCCTTTCCATGAAGGAAGAGGACACGTCTGCTGTCACATCCTCCTGAATAGGTGGGTGGGTGGTGGTGGTGGGGGGCCAACACCGTCTCTTTTCTTCCGATACTTTGCCCCGGAAAGGTGCAGTGCTGCAACGCAGGCACCGCCAGTCTGGCGCGCCTCTTTGGTAGCGCGCGCGTCGCCGTATCACGGACAGTCAGGTGTGAAAGAAAAAACGTTAAGTAAGCATGCGCCTTGACCTTTCGAATGGTTTACCGTGAACTGCCGCCCCCCCCCACCCCACCCAGCCCTCGCTCGATACGGTTTGGGTTGCAGCGCATACAGGCACGACCTGGCAACCAACACATCGATAGCGAGGGTAGGGGTGTGGGGGGCAGGAAGAGGGAGTGGCTTGAAGACTTCTTTACTTATTTGTGTCCTCACGCACGTCGGGCCCGGCTGACAACTGAGGCTGTAAAACAGGGCAGCGGTCTTTGAGGCTGAAGCCCGCTAAATCGATGGCGACGTCTCACAGCGCCCTGCTGTCGGCCTTATACTCTTGAAGGCTACCACAGTCGTTCGGGAGTAAACCCTAACCCGTACGACACCCGACAGTAAACCAGGCTCCGTGAAATCCCCCTCACCTCGATAAAAATAAACTCGAACGTCTAGGGTGAGCTGCCTGACTGCTCCCTGCCACTGGCAAAAGTTACTCGCGCTCAACGAGCGACGTGAGGGGAGGAAGGGGCAGATAATGCTCGCTGACGAGAAAACACCACCAGATGTCACCAGGTGACGAGCGTCTGGCAGCGCTAAACCAGTTGCAGCAGAACTGCTAATATTTACAGGCACTGATAAGGATGGGAACAAATTTTAAAACGTTGTTTAACATAAAGTGAAGACGACTCGATGGAGAGACAACTCATTCGCTGATTTGTATGTTTACAAAACTTATTTTGGTAAACAGCGTATGCTTCCGTTAAGAAGCAGTTATCAATAAATCCGAAGCAAACAGAAAAAAAGATTTAGAACGAAGAAACAGGGCCTTCGTTTGTGACATTATCTCTGTGACCCTTTCAGTAATAAAGGCATGCCAAGAAGCTGTGTAATTATACCTGAATCAGCAGTGCTGTTTACTGGGTATATATATATAGAGAGAGAGGTGGACAAGAAGAGATGTGTTGTTTACTTCCGGTTTGCTCAGTCTAGAATGCAACCGTAAGATTTGTGGCGGTATCTAGCTTTCATCGCATGGAATTGCTAGCATGATAATGTAAGTTTTACTGTAAATATAGCCTCAGTAAAATACGATCAGAAAATGATATTTATGCAAAAATGTGCTCTGTGGGGAAAGAAAGAAAAGCAGATGGTATATAAGGTAGACTTTATTAACGGGCCAAAGCTCAATGGAAATGTGAGTCAAGTCAAACGAACAACGTGTAACTGTCAGAAACAGGCTTCTGCAACAAATATTAAGGGAAATTGTTCGTGAACCTGTCTGCAACACATTCACAGAGTGCCATCTCACAAGACGACTTTGTGGAAGAAACAGTTTATGAAACACGGCCCGCGAGAGGTGCGTCCCTCGTGTCTTAGTCGGGCAGGTGCAGACAGGTGAGCGCCCTGTCTGCAGATATCTTGGTTCCATCTCCTTTCTCGTAGTAATTCAGCGTATTTTAATTACTATGAATGTTTCTTAGTGTCTGCTTCCTGTACCTGATGCAGCTTACCAGGTCATCTGGTACAACAGGTGCTAATGGCAGGAGGGGAAAACGGTTCAAACATTTTTTGCTTGTTCAACACCGACCCTTGCTCCTGATCGAAATATCTTTTGATTCCCAGTATCATGGGAAACAAGCCTGTATTATTTTAAAATTCATTTTAAAATTTTGTTTTTACTATGCAAGCTTTTATGTGCGGAATAGAAAGCTGTCGTGTACCGAAGGCATTGCCAGCCACAGATAAGTTTAGATTTATGGTTTTCAATATGACATAAACACACTTGAATACGATGATCTTCTGTTAAGGGGCTAATACAAGATATATACAAATATATCTCTGCCACAGACGAAATTAAAGACAATTGCATTTGATTATGCACAACGTAAGTAAAAATTTCAAGAGATAACGCCCTGTTCTATTCGCCAGGTAACAGCACTCTAAAATTTAACACGGATGTCACAGCTTGTTGGCTGTCTGAAGCTGATGACATCCGTGAATGTCATGGAATTGAAAGGAAAGAGTATCTGCAGCTGGGTGTAAAACCTTCCCGTGGTATGTCAGAGGGCAAACAAGAAAACGAAAGTTCCCCCGCTCCCTAGATTGTTTAAAAACTTGTTGACTGTATACCTCCTGTGGCTTTTACCTTTATTGTTCATCAGTAATAACACCGCAAACCAACTCGAGGTCGTTACAAGTGACGTGTTACAGGCGACATCAATAGTCCCAACTAATGGCGTCATCCGCAATAAGTCGTTGAACCTTCTTCCTCCGTTTGTCACAACAGCTTGTAGATGAACCGGTTGCCCGTCAGTCTAGAACAGAAAGCTAGATTCCGCTGTCTTAGATCGGAAGGCTATATTCCTCTGGTTCAACCTCTAGTCATGTGTGTGTGTGTGTGCGTGTGCGCGCGCGCGCCGCGCGGCAACCAAGGCGGTGGACAACAGCCGCGCGACAGCGAGGCGAAACGGCCACGTAGGTCTCGACCACCCCCTCCCGCTTGCTCTTCCAGCCCCTGTGGTCACGACTCGCCTGACAATTTGCGCGGCGCTAATTCCTCGCCCTGGGTGATTAGTGGAGAGGCGCGCGACCAAAGATGATAATTTGTGCCTAATTTGTGAAATCGCGATGAAAGCTAATGAGATTTGGGGTTGATAGGACACTGAATTGTCTCGCAACAGAACACCTCGGGGACTGCTAACCGGATTACGGAATAACAGCCATTTCATTCTGGTTCGCCGCCGCTAGCCGTTTGCTGCCACCGGAAAGTCTGCGAACCGCGAGAGATGGGAGTGTTTGCCGGTGTGAAACACTTGTCACCGCACAGTGTTTGATAGTGTAAAGTGTTTTTCAGGAAAAAGTATCTGCCAGTAAGCGAAATGTCACTTAAAAGATTTTTCACCTTAAAAGTGTCCGAAAACAAACTGTTTGGATCTGCAGAATGCTTTGCTAGAGCGTTTTTTTCCCACAAAGTACCCTTTGTCAGCTTAGAAAAAGGTGTCCTCTGAGCTAGTGTCTGTAACCAAGTGTTTGTCATTTATAAAAAAATACAATGAATTTCTGTATAAAATGTTTGCCTTTGTGTGGCGTTTCCGATTTAAAGGGACTTACTTCTGTTCAGCTTCGATGAGTCATCTGCGCACGGCAGGATTTACTCTTTTAAATTACCTGGCTAGAGATCGGTATCCCGTCCCCGTATTTATAGCGCTCTGTCCTCAATTGTTCTTTATTAATTATATTGTGCACCCCGAGGATTTCATGTATTTGTCCTATGTTGTGTTTGTCTTGGATCCCAGTCGTCAGCATACGCTTAGTGAGCGAGCTGACGATATAAAATAGGGATTCGCTGTATGCACACGTGGTACACCGGCGGTTAGCTGTGTGAAGACTAGGGTCGTTTAAAAGAAAGGGGCGGCAGACCTTTTTTGAAGATCTGCCACGTTCCTTACTTTCGACTCTCTCTTTGCTACGTGGTTGGGTACGGTAGGCTCCCTTGGTTGCATACGTCGGCACAGGGGTGTGTCTAGCGCTGCCAGTACCTTGATGGGATTTTCTTTTTTTTAAGCATTTTTAAAAATTATTATTTTATGGTCAAGAGAATAACTTCCGATCAACCCTATAGTCTCGACAAGGTCGTCAGGACGGTTGGCGCCGCAGGCAGACGAGAATTCAGCCAAGCGTGACGAGGTCTTCAACTCGAGAAAGGCGCTATACCTCGACTTTAAATATCTGCTGATTGCAGCCTTGAATCTCACACATGCACATAAAATTTCGCCATCGTCTAGTGAGCATGAAGCATCTCTTTTTTTTAAAAAAATTACATCTCATTGCTTTTAATATTCCCCATCACCACTAGTTCACTTTTTGTTAGTTTAGGATTAGGGTTTATAAATGTTTTTGGGTCACTTATTTGCAGCATAGGCTTTAGATAGGTCGGTGCACATTCCGAGTTTGACCCTCACACTGTGATGTCGCTATCCAGGGTCCGAGGCAGTCGTGTTTGCCCAGGCGTTCGCACTTCAGCAGGATAGAAAAGGTCATTGTGCGAGACCCGGGCTCGTGCTAAGCCGGCGAAGAACCGTGCTACATACACCTCTCGCTCAGGCCCGGTTAAACGGCCGACAGTAAACAAGGATACAGCCGATGGCTGGAGATTGAAGTATAGCATCCTCAACCAAAGCGACCACGGGAACCACTGTGAACTGTCTTTGCGGCTCAGCTGGCAGGGGACACAGGTATATAGAGCTGACGGAACGCGACAGCACAGCAGCAGGAGGGGCCTGGGTAGCTCAGTTGGTAAATTTGGTTATGAGCACGTGGAAGGTTGCTGGTTCGAATCCTGGTGTGGCGAAGGATTAGTTCTTGGAGTTAAACATTGTGCAGACTCCATCTCCCCGCACATTAAACTGCGCTGGCCATCTTACTGCAGCTATCAGTCTGGTGGATTCTTCGGTGAATAACTTAGTAATAGATTCGTGCTGCCGTGTGGCATACCTTGAAATTCGCAGCAGAACGACCGCTTTGTGACGGCTTCGCCACTCACTGACTGTCGAGCGTGTAGTGCGATATTTAAAAAATGCGTCAGCGCACCATCTTCGTCAGTTTTGCTTCATCTCAGGTCGGGCATTGGCCATGGCTCTCAGCACTGAATGAAGTGTACTTTTGATACAAGTGCTCTACACAGCCTTTGGTTTGCTAAAGCGTGGCATTGATGGACGGTGAACGGGTCGAGAATAGAGAAAAATAACGACAGTGTTTGACTACCTTTAAAGCCACTGCTCAGGAAAAATTTTGGACAATTTTTAAAAAAAACATGGAACCATAAATGGACAACCCGAGGATGTGAAGGAAGGGATCGGGAAAGGGAACGTGCATGAACACACACACACACACACACACACACACACACACACCAATAGCTACATATGCAGGATTAAGGATTCATTTAAGTCAGTAAATAAATCAATGCAAATAACAAAACTCTCAAACAACGCACATGCACACGCGCGCGCAGGCACGCGATGCATGCACAAGCAGAAATACCACAGCTCTGCCCTGTTTTCTGGGCTCGAGCAAACGAGGAGTGAAATTGTGGAACAGATGTGAGGTAGAAAACCTGTTTGGCCCCGGGGCAGACCCGAGGGTTGTCCCTGGGGGTGGGACGCAGAGATTGAGTTAGTCGCCTGGCTGGGGACATCACAAGGACAAGAGGGGGCGGAAGAGGACATTCTGAGAGGGAGGAGTTGAGGGAGGGAAGAGGGATGAACGCCGCGACCGCTGTACTCCTGTCAGAATAAAGGCAGGTTAAGGCCTGTGCGGCAGAGCAGCAAAGTCGTGTCCTGGTGGGTGAACAGAACCGACAGCAATGTTACGCTCTCTTCATTCACACATCCGTATATACGTGCTTGTGTAACTGCACGCGGACAAACGTCCGTGCGTCAGTTTAAATGTTCGTGAGTGCGTGCGCGTGGGAATGCATGCACACGCAAGCTTGGTCTTTGAGGGGCCTTTCTACCTGGATGCAGGCGTGTCTTTTTCTCCGTGACAGAATATTCGATACAAGAGCATACTGTCGCCAAAAATATCCTCATTATCCCTATCTCCTGACGCTAAATTCTCAGCAAGAGTTGGGAAAGACGATAACATTCATCACCAGAACAAGGATGGGCATGCAGTGCGAGAGCATGAAGCACAGGAACTAAACTGACGAAGACATTATCTAAGAAAATGTCTACAAATCCATACGTCAGCCTAGAAATGAGTTTTGACAGAGTATCTAGAACACATAACTGTCACATTTCAACAAACCTTCACGCTTACCACGTCAGCCCCTCTATCAGTCTTGCTTGCAAACTAAAAATAGATTCGCGTCAAAGGGGCTAAAGAGGCTTTCCTTTTCCTAAATGCTGTAACCATTCCTAACTTTGCTTTCCCTACCAAAAAAAAAAAGGGCAGTTGACTAGATCGAACTCAAGTCTCGTGACAGGAGACGGGGAGAGGGGAGAAGGCGTGGTTGGTGGGTTAAAGACCCTCAGGGCCATGAAGAGTTTCTGTAAAGGACGGGAGAGAACTCCCATCGCAGAAAATCGAATAAGGGCGCAAACCGCGCGACCAAATGTCATAAGATTGAAGGTATAATCGAATCGCGAGCGCGCGATCTGTGTTGTACCGCCTTGGCTGGACTGGTGCTAATTTCTCACGCTCGGCTCCGAGCTGTCCGCACCAACACGGTTTTCTTTTGTTGGCAATCAGTGCTGGAGTGGCGCAAGACCTCGGGGCTGTCCTTCGTTGCCTAGCGGCTCGCGACCCGCGACTTCGCATTCAACTGCCCCTCCGGGAACGGACGTCAAGGAAGCAGGCTGCACCTCTTAGCTCGGTAGGATTTGGTACCGTCAAGGTTTTCGGCGAATGTCTGAGTTAGTCTTGTTGTCTTTATACAGTCCTCTTTCGAACCTCTGAAGACTGCTCCGAACGGAGATGTCACGATTCCCCATAGCGGTAGGCGACGCGTCGTGACGGGATCACGTGACACACAGTCGTGTTCGTTCCCAGAAAAAGGCTGATATAAGTTCCTATTGTATATATGGGGGGGGGGGTCTTTTTAAAATTCTGCCACCACATGGGATTTCTCTTTTGTTTTCTTGCTGAGCAATCTGCTGCTGTTCAGTATAGTATTGTATGATGTCAATATTTTTTTTCCAAGAGGATGGTTAGACTATTTCTCAGTATGTATGAAGACCCCCCCCCCCAAAAAAAAAAACCCTCGTTTTTTTATTTGTAGTGATAATTTATTCTCAGCACAACAACGCAGATAAATTAAAGAAGCAAGTAAACTGATTTGAGTGATTTCATTGCCAACGTGTAGCTGAGGCAGTCACTGAAATAACAATGTATTTTTCGCTTCAACATGGCTTATTTTTCAAAGTCACGTGACTGTAATACACAAAGCGTTCAACTGATACCACACACACACAGACATGCGGGATTTTTGAACTTTTGAACTTACAAATTGTTTGTGCCGTACGTTTTCATATACCGACCTACTTTTTAAAATCCACCCTCTTTTGTACATCCATGCTTAATGTCGAGCTCTACTTTTCCACTTCCTACCTTTTATTTTATCGCGTATTCTTGACACGTGGACAATATCTTTATGGCAAGATACAATCCGCACGTGGTCTGCACGCTACATGGAAGACTTCTTTTTCCCCCGATAGAGTTTCTTCCGATAATCTTCATAATTTCATGTTACAAATTTTATCAATAGAGACGACCCACTGTTTCCAACGACTTGCAGTGAAGGCCATCAAAAACAGCTTGTGCGATTGTTGATGATGTCGCTGCAGCTGAAACGAGCGAGCAGGTGAATCTCGCCGTTACTCAAAGGGTTAATGGTTCAGTCGATCACGTTGATTCCACGCCTACAACAATAACAGTTTATGGATACGAGTGATAAACGTTAACTGAGCCGACTTCTGAGTCCCAGACTCAACAGACAGGCAATAAATGATGCAGGAGGGTTCTTTTTCCCTCCTTTGTCCAACGACCATAAGCGATTATACCACATTGTTGTCTTGTCCTGTAATCGATTCCTGCTTTTTCTCTCTACTCTAAGTGAGGGAGGAAATAGAAAAAAGAAATGGGGTGTGAGAGAAAACGGTGTGCCAGTGTCTTTCATCTCTTGTCAGAGTTTGACGATACCCGCTAAGCCCACAGCTGACACCAAACGCGGACGCCGGTACCTTGACTAGCAAGAGACGCGGGAGTGCGAGCGGGTGTTTAACACCTACAGGTGTTGCCAACCAGGCACGGACCCCAGAGAAAGCTCTGGTGCTCCTGCATGTCGGACAGCATCTACCACTACCCCGCTCTAGCTCCACTACACACTGAGGCGCGCGCACAGTCCGACCAAAAGCTTTGCTGCGTGTTCACGGTCCGTGCGACACCCTGCCGAGTCGGCCGTCGTGCAAGCTTGCGCCAGCTGGTCATGACACTGCGCCCGCACGTGCGGCAAAGCCTTATCGCCAAGTTTAGAGTCATCCCAAGAAAGGTGTGAGCAAATACTCGACTTACAGACATTGCTGTATAGTACTCTCCCCTCCCCCCACACGCTTCCTCCATCCCTAGTCGTGTCAGGTTGCAATGATGCCTTCAACTGCGACCCAAGCTTAAGCTTGTATAACCACACAGTATGTCTCCAAACAACGACAACAATTCTGGATTTATACGTGAGATATAGGCCTAATGGCGTGGTATGGATTTTTTTTTTGACTGAGGGTTTTTTTTTTATTTGCATAAACGCAAACCGTTCGACAGCCTTTCAGGGTTTATTACTCAGAAACAGTTTGTGCATGTTTTTTTAAATAAAGAAAATATTTACGACTGTACTTTGGACACAAGTCCACATATTTAACCAGGATCTACCGATTACTCTCCTGACAGTCTTTGAACTCTAACCTGGGAGGTGTGTTTAAAAAAACCCACACTACAAAAACAGCAGCTTCAAAGGAAGCCGTCTGTCACGACAGGCCTGCCGTCAAACCCACAGAAGGAGCGGCTCGTTTCATCTCTTGCGGCAAGACAGGGTGATGCGGCTTCTTGGACATAGCGGTTTCAGCCTTTTGTTTGCAGGGAATGTGCTTCTGTCTTCTGGCGACTTCGCACAAAATACAGCAACTGTGTGAATGACACTCCGAAGGTGGTCGTGGTGATGGTTGTTGTTGTTGTTGGTGGTGGTGGTGGTGGTGGTGGTGGTCCATAGTTCGACATTTATCAATAAGAAACAATCAGAGGTATTCAACAAAAACAGACTGTTGTTATCTAAGCAGGTTTTCGTCTCCAGATACCAGACTTTCATGCGAACACAATTTCATGAAGCTAAGTTCAAAGTTAATTTGACATTACAAAGGAAAAGCTCTTTTGGTTTCTGTTGAATGATAGTTAACTCTTTGGCAAAATCTTTCATAAAAGTGGTACCTTAAATAACTTTCATTGTGCAAGAAGGCTTGCAGAGAAGATCAGAAAAAAGAAATGATCTTAAGGAGAAAAAAATTCAAGTCCAAGAACTTAATCTTCAAGAATGTTATTCCAAGGACCAGATTCAAGTAACGGCGCTAAATGTATCCACATATATAAGTGCACATACAATTATGTGTGACTAGTCACAAAAAATAACTAGTGCAGGTTTTTAAAGGATCATCCGGACTCGGGGACATGATTGTGATGACCAACGGAAGACGCTCCCCGTGGCACCCCGACAGTATGACGGTCTTTGGGGATGGAATGTAGTCAACAATGCTTCTGGCAAAGCAAATCCTTTATGTGACTCAAGGATCAAAACGCAACATGCAGCCAGATGAAAGAGTACTGCCCATAAACGCGCGTAGGTACACAAACGGCAACTTACATATTTCGGTATTTATGTTCCACGTACTATTTCGCTATTAATTTATCGCGTATTATTTCGGCATTAGTATACGACGTACTATTAATTTATGAGCACTATTTCCGTATTTAGGAACGACGTATTAGTTTGGTATTTATAACGATGCATTTGCTTTCTCTTCGCGTTAACTCACATTTTCGCTCATTTAAACCAAGGCACAGAAAGAAGTTTGAAAAACTCCCGAGCCTAACACCTTCCTTGACATTTGGCTTTCGGACGTCCCAGAGGTCGCCAGCAGGTGCGTGTGTACATGGCCAGGCTGGCCCACAGCGAGGCTCCACGCTGTTCAGGTGAAAGACACGAGCTTGCTTTCCTCCGGCATGTGCCGTCAAGGGAGGGAGAGAGGCAAAGAACGCGCAGGTAGAAAGCACGAAGCTTTTCTTTTGTTTGAACGTACCCTGGGGACAGGCGTCGGAAAGGACCACCCCGCCCTGCGGCACTATTTGGCACCCCTTTACACCCAGGGCACCCGAGGACCTGGGCACACCGCGACGTCTTCGTGGAGTCCAGGCAAAAACAAGTGACAAAGGGATGTCGACTGCGCGTGCAGACTGGGCGCGACACGTTTTCAGGGGCTCGTCTCTTGTGACTTTCACCTGACTTTACTGGATGGGTACTTGTACCTACTACCCACACCCAGAGCAGCACGTACAGCGTGCAGACGGTTAAAGGTGCTTAGGACAGACATAATAAACGTAAGATAAACTCATGCCACCCAGTCACGGAGTATACTACTCAGACTTAATTCAAAGAGCTATGTGCACCAGACACCTACAGGAATGGGGTAACAGCGCTTCCTATGAAGCTGATATCACAAATATGGCTGCCTCAAAGAAAGAAAGAAAAGAAAGAAAGAGCAGAATAGTACATCATGAAGTTAAAAATATTCTTGGGCATGATCTGTTTTCGCGAAATTTGTCTATACTTTCCCTGTTCTGGAAGATTTCCCACCAATCTAGAATTAGATGAGACGACAGATATAAGAGAAACTGATAATTCGGGGTAGCGAATCGGGTAGCACACAAGGCAAGGCTCACGGCGAGGGTGACACACAAAGTGAGAGTGACACACGGCGAGGGTGACACACAAGACAAGACTGAAACAAGTCGAGGGTGAGACAAGGAGTCGAAAAGGGGAGGGGGGACGCTAACAACGACAGCAAAGGGAATTCACCAGATCAGAAAGGGAGAGAATAGGCAGCGCAAGGAGAGGACAGCGGAGGACTCGCTTCTCACCCAATCCCATCCCACCCCACTCCACTCACATCGACAGAAGTTCGGGGTCACGATTGCGGGAGAGTCCAGAGAGCTGCAGCAGATCGAACCCAGCCAGGCGCGTGAAGAAGATACCAGCAGGCATACATGGCGGCCATGTTACCCCCTTCCCTTCCACCATCTGTCCACCTTCCCCCTATACAGGACCAGTCGGGGGGCTGTGTCGGGAGTAGGGGACAAGGACCGGACCAATCCGAGAAGGACTTATCGGGTTTGGCGCTGGAATTGTCTTTCAATATTGGCACTAGAGCGCTTCATTTGCTCTAACATGGGCCCCTTGTTTGCGTTCGGCTCTCGGGTTTGTTTGCCGTATTAAAGTGGCGCGGCGAGTTAAGTAGATAATACAAAATCAATGGGGCTATAATAGCCAGGAGGCAAAGGGAAGCATCACATAGCGAAACAGTGACCAGAAAGACAGACGCGACGACAGTGATGAACTGACGATTGAGAAATTGGAGGAGCAGAGAATGAGGGAAGAAATGCGGATATATTTAAAAGGAACAGTGGGGTTTGCTGAATGCGGCAAGATAGCTATGACGAAAGCATTCCTTCTTTCTGAGGAGTTACACTTGGTTTTGTATTTGACTAAGCAATCGAAATTCCTTCTGCTTATAATCTTACCTACACCAATCACTGCTCAAACACATGCCTAGAACCAAACAGAATGCATATGCGTTTTATGTAATATATACCGACAGTTTCTGCTATTACACAAAACTGACGTATGCTTATTTCCTCTTGTGACAAACCACATATTCAGGAAGTTTTTCTTGTTTATCTGATTGAACATCAATGCAGTCTCTCTTACAAGACAGCCGCTACATTGGTACTGCTAAACGTGTCAGTCCAGCAGCTAGCTGGTCGACCGAAAACAGGTGGTTTGTGTCAACAGGCAATATAGATCCGCGTTACTGAAAAACAGTGACATTTTGCAACCCCCCTAACAACGAAAACTGTCAAGATTTATCGATAGACTTGTCTACAGAGAGCTATTATGTCCTTCTATCCTCGATACTTCATGGGTTCTAAATAAACACGACAAGCAGACATGTTTAAGTTAGTACATTCCACAGTCTAGAAGCTTTTAATAACCGTCAGGACACATCTGTTCCACGAAGCTCGCACTGTCACTCGTCTCCCAAAAGTTACGTCACTTTCGGCTAGTTGCCTTGACGACGCGGTGAAGAACTTGAGGGCCCGGATGTATGGAGGACGTGGCTCAGCCCACTGCCGGTCGTCTTCAAGAGCGGGAAGCGAAAATAAAAAGGGGGAGGGAATCGACTGGTTTTCTGCGTCCTTTGCTTGCTCGTCGGGGGCAGATAAATGTCAATAACTGTCAATTATCCGCCCTTGACTTCATCGTTTACGAACGCAGATGCTTAAGATCTGGACCAAAAAAATCGTCGAATGTAATCAAAGATTCTTCAATACTTCTTAAGGGAGCAGTCTCTTCTTTGCCCTCTTTTCTTCTTCCCCCTTTCTTCTCTTTTATTCTTTTTCTCGCAACATCGAGGGATTACTGATGCCAAATGTTGTATATAACGGTTTGAGCCAATTTTCTGGGATAGAAGTTTCGCTTTGTAAAGAGATTTTTTTATAACAACTATTTCTAGTTATACGATGTGTGCTGTCTCGTTCAAAGCATCTTAACCTTAAAACTACATTGTAATGATAATTGTAAGGAGAAAACTTTGGCCTTTTGTGAATTTGTGAAAGTTACCCTTCTGCTCAGATGTACCTAGATTAAGGATGATTTTGTAACGTGTAACCTGAACTGCACAAGCTGTGAATGGAAAATAAACATTTATTTCACTGGTTTAATTCTCTTCAGCAAAGAACCCTAAAGGGACAGAACAAAGGACTTCTAGCAGAAGACGCGAAATATTTAACGCGAAGGCCAGACATGATGCACAAAAGTGTTAACATAGAGTAGGATGTGCAGTCCATTTCTCGTGTAGCTAGTTGCAACAATAACCCAGCGTTCACATCTGCCTCTGACCAACACCTTCTACCTGGCCGGGTTCCCGTCCCCTGGATGATCGACCCAAAGCAGGGACTAGACATCTTGTTGACCAAGAAAGCCAAGCGGGGGGCGTGTTTGCCGTCGGGCAAGCGGTGTGAGGCTCGAGTAGCCGCCGAGTGCTGGCCGCTCGTGCGGACTTCGTGATGGGATTAGACTGGGCTGCACGCGCCGCCATCGCTCTCCGGCCACTCTCGGGCTACTGTCGGGCCACTCTCGGGCTACTGTCGGGCCACTCTCGGGCGGCGCAAGGGTCTGATCGGCTGTTTTACGACGACTCCACGAGCTGCCGCTGCTGTCCAGCGTTCGTGCGCGAGGCCCTGGTTTTCGAGTGCATGCGAAGTTTAACCTGCGTTTTCAACGGGGAGATTTATCAACATTCCGATGAAAATGATTGAACGATCTTGATTGGTGTGCTGATCAAAATTTGACGACGTTCACGTGGAGTTTTTTTTATTTTTTAAGTAGGAAAATATTTTCTACACCGTGAACTCCAACTGCTTTCAGTAAACAAATTAAGATGCAAAAATACTAAATTAATGAAATTTTAACATTTAAAAGCTTTTAATTATATGGTATGAGATATAAATGCACCGATTTCTCCTCTTTTTCTCCCGCTATGTATGTCATTCTCTCCGCTCATTCTCACACATACGCGTTCCACTACCTCCACTCGTACACACCTTGTAAGTGAACGGTTGTTAAAGACGGAAGACCAGGCAGGTGCGGGGAGTAGTAAAGAACCGAGAAAGATACACATCTACCATTTGGGCCCTCGTCAGCAACCATCGTACTGTAATGGCGTCGCTAGCACTTTGACCACAAGCCCAGCTACTACGTATTATCTGTCCCGCCCGCAGTGGTTCCCATCTTGAGGCCAGCAGTCAGAAAACATGGCAAACACACGAGCCGATTATCATTCTCTCAGCACTCGTCAATTTTCGGAGACGATTAAATTTGCATCGTGGATGGGGAAGGCTCAGGAGTTGTCCGCCTTAATCGCATTGCGCGCGCATGCGTGAGTACCGGTCTTTGAGGGAACGCGGAGCAAGCGGGTGGTCGCCCTTTGATTTTCAAGTGCCCCCAAAAGTCATCTTTTTCCAGCCTGATAGTGTTAGCTTCCGTGTATGCCAGTGTACGCACGCCGGCAACAAGAAAAACGGGGAGGAACCGGGGAGGAGATTCCGTTAAAAACATATTAACCGAGATGGCGAAAGCAGGAAGTGTGTCTCGTCTCGCGGAGCTGTCTTGTCGGCTGTTTGTGCCACTGTTCAGCTTACGAATCAAGCACTTGTCGCCGGCTGGACTTTTTTTTCTCCTATTTTGGTGGATGGGGGAGACTCTCCTGTCGCTTGTTTAGTATGCCTTGCTAACAGTAGGACGCTAGAGACTTCATCACAAATTCTGCACAGAACTACCGAAGAATTATGGGACACAATTCATCTGTTTGGCGAGCAAGGCGCTGCTAGTCGGTCCATAAAACATCTTTGCTTGGCAGCTTCAGCAGCGCCATCTACGACGCCTCGAACCTGTTTGACACTCTGCCCCTCCCTCCTTCCCTCCCTCTCGCCATCCCCGGGGAGTGGAGGAGGTGTCGAACTTAAATTTCGAGGGGTGGCACCGCTGTCAGTGACGTCTGTACTTTTCAACCAGTCGTCATGGCAACCGACGATGCAGCGGTGAGGTCTGCGGTGCCGGTGATGGTGATGTTGATGCTGATGTGCGACTACACGCCCGGTGCGGTGTGCGGCAGCCTGCAAGCTGTCGTGCGTCAACGTACTGCCGTGTGCCGTGCATGCTTTGTTGCCGCGCGCTCTGATGCACGTGCCGCGTTTATTCAGGTGTTGCACGTGCGCACGGGAAACGAGAAAGAGCGAGGCCGATAGAATGAGAGTGGCCGAACAAGCGAGAGAGGGAACGTGTCACGTTGAAATTTTCAGGGTGACTGGAGACGAATAACAGAATGGGAAATAAGGATCAGTCGATTCTACGGTGACAGGGACTATAAATGTTGCACATAAAACCACTTATGCGTCTCGGACGAGTTAAAAACGCCTCTTCGTAAACCTTCGCAACCGTTTTCCACTCCTCGGCCCACCAGCAAAGGAAACGCTCAGTTCTGTGTAAGATATTAACCTTAGTTGTATGCAGTGTGCAAATTATAAAGAATTCTTACCACAGAATGTTTGCCTACACAGAGGCAACACACGTACAATGTGCACCTATGCACTAATAGCGAAACATAGACCCACGCGGATCTTACTGTGCGCGAACAACGAACCTACTCCAGCTCACTTTTTCCTGCTAGCAAGCGTACTCAGAAAGAAAGAAAGAACGAAAGAAAGAAAGAACATTTGTGGACTAGGCCGTCCTTCACATCAACTTGGTCGCTCAAGATCTGCGATAACATGTCAGTGACTGCGAGCCAAGGGCTGATGCGCCAGATACAGGCGTTACAAATCCTCATAATCGTTACAGGTCCGTCTCCGTTTCAAGCAGCACACGATAAACAGCGAACATATTTCATACACCACACTGGAAACTTTTTGTTGTCTGCACATCAATAATTTATTTCCGTTCGGCTGGGGTATCTGATTCCACCGTGTAAAGTTCACTGTACTGCGCACGGAGCGTCGGCTACACATTGCGGGAGATTTTAGATGTTTATCATACAAATTATTACTGTGAGCTCCTGGCCGGAAACCGCTAGACGCTTTAAATGAACAAGCGATGGGGACTAAAGGGTGTGGGGTTGGGGACTATAGGGTGTCGGTTTAAAAAAAACATTTTGCATCCTGTGCATAATTCTTAATTGTAAAAAAAAAATCAGCTAAGAATAAGTGGAATAACTAATAAAACTGATGACATGTAATAACGAAAACAGCACACAATCATCACTACAATTACTACTCCACTGTCGTCGTCACTGTTGGTGCTACTGTTAGATAATAATAAAATGAACATGATGATAAAGAGGAAGAGGAGCAGGAACAGAGGTCAGGCGGACCGTGGCGTTGTGTTTTCGGGACCACGAACCCAGCTTACGGCGTGACATTTTGCAACCTGCAAGAACGTGCAGTTGGCAATGCGTCGGTGAGTCTGTATGCACGTCCATAAACGTAACTCACGTCTCTGAATTAAACAACGGAATGAATGGGACTCCGCACCGAAACTGTATACTGCTGGAACAGGATGTGGGAGCAGAAACCAAAGGAGGATAAAAAAAATATCGGAATCCTACCCTCTTGATTTTTCATTTCACTGGCCGTTTCACAAAAATCTCTTTGCTGCTTACATTTTCCAGCCGTTGATACAGTCTGTATCTGGTAAACTTGACAAATGTCTGTTTAAAAGTAGGCCTGCACAAAAAGGCCACAAAAAATGTACAGTCCGTGTGTTTATTCTTTACTAATCCCACACCCTTTCTAACTTTTTTTTTTACTTTCTTGTGTTTGTTTGTTATTTCACTTGCGTCGTTTTTTAAAAATTAGAACGAATCATTGCTTGTTCATTTCTCTTCCTCCAAAAAAATATTTTAAAAAAATAAAAAGAAGAATTACCATGACAACAGCGAGATGAGATATTAGATCTTTACATCCTGCTCGACATTGCGTCTGTCAGCGGCGCAGTGGTCTCACCCGAGCAATACTCTAACAAAATGCAGCTTTACAACATGAAATAAGTAAACAAATAACGAAGCATCCTCACCCCCACCCCGTCACCCAGGGACCCAAGTGGGGGCAAAGCGAGCCAAAGGGCAAGCAATGCTAGACGCACTTTCTCTGCCTGTCGACTATTAACTAGCACTTGGCGCACTAGAGTTTCACAAGACCTGCCCGGCGAGATAAGATAGCACGCTCGCTGCCTCGCCCTGGGAACAGCGCCACGAGGCACGCACGGGGGGTAACCCCGGCGGTCTTTTGTGGCCAGGCAGCCTCGTCTCCAGCTCGATGATACGGACTCGGCGATGATAGAACGACGTCGGCGATATCGGCGGCCAGAGTGTAGTCGTATGTCAGCCGCCGCATGAACCCTGAAGGTCGAGAGGGAGTGGGGTGCGTTCTCATGGGGCTCCCAGATTTTCCTAGATGTTTTTTTTAAAGTCTCTCTCTCTCTCTAGGACACCTGCTGCATATGGTTAGAGGTTAGATCTTTTAGAAATTTCCTCGTTCAAGGAGGTGTGACCCTGCTGTTAACTCTGGTGAAACAATCGCAGAATAATTGTCAATACAAAGGTCGGGTCGAAGATGACCTTAGAAAAAAAAATAAACACCAGACTGCCCTCTCTTCGCCTCCCCCACATCCCCTCTCCCCAAATTCCTAGCCCGACTGTGACTAATCGCTTTATTCCTTTTTTTTTAAAATTCTCAATAAAGTTTCTTAGCTGCATACTGTCGCACATACAGCAGAAAGACATAAAACAAAATGATTTATCCAGAGCATTCATTATGTTCCTTTGGTGAGAAGTGTGACCATATAAATAATAGAGATAACATACCAAAAACAACTTGTGCGTCTGCGGCCTGTCCGATGGTCTCCAGAAAAACACCACCACGGTCCGACGACATCTTTGATTTTATAAATTCTAACAGATGGCCTGTAATCTATTGCCCAATAAATCAAATTCACAAACTAAAAACAACAAACAAAAAAAAAAGGAGTGAAATGAGGTGGATGGCTGGAAGGAGGACTGTAGACTTGAAAAAAGTAATTTTTTTATCTTCGGCAGTTTTGTCCGTGGCAGTTTTGTATGCGTGCATGCACTTTCGTTAGTGCTCTCGCGTGTGTGATCTGCTAAAGTGAGCAGTGTACCTAAAATGGATGAAATGTATAGAATCTTAGCGAATCTATTTCTTCTCAATCTTTTTATCTTTTCTCGATGTATGTTTGCCCTAGTTTGTGCTCCCTTTTTTGCTCCTTTTTGCTCCCTTTTTGTTGCTTCCTTTGCGCCTCCCCAAGACAGGTTGACGGCGTTGAGTTCTGATGTTTGCCTCAGCTTTGTTTAAATAGTTTAGCTGTATTTTCTAGTAGATCTCGTATTTTGCCCTAGCCTTTTTCTCACTTCCTCCTTATCCTAACCTTTTATCGCCAGCTACGTGTTATCTAAACCTCTTGTATCTCCTTACTTCGTCTTATACCAACCTCTTCCTTCTTGCCGTTGTATTTTATCCCACCTTCTCGTATCTTATTACTGTATTTTGTCCTAGCCTCTAATATTATTCTGCTGCATTTTTTCCTAGCCCCTGATATATTGTTGCTGCATTTTGTCTTCGTCTCTGATATATTGTTGCTGCATTTTGTCCTCGTCTCTGAAATATTGGTGCTGCATTTTGTCCTCGTCTCTGATATATTGTTGCTGCATTTTGTCCTCGTCTCTGATATATTGTTGCTGCATTTTGTCCTCGTCTCTGATTTATTGTTGCTGCATTTTGTCTTCGTCTCTGATATATTGTTGCTGCATTTTGTCCTCGTATCTGATTTATTGTTGCTGCATTTTGTCCTCGTCTCTGATTTATTATTGCTGCATTTTGTCTTCGTCTCTGATATATTGTTGCTGCATTTTGTCCTCGTCTCTGATATACTGTTGTTGCATTTTGTCTTCGTCTCTGATATATTGTTGCTGTATTTTGTCCTCGCCTCTGATATGCTGTTGCTGCATTTTGTCCTCGTCTCTGATATATTGTTGCTGCATTTGTCCTAGCCTCTCGTATTTCTGTGGCTGTTTTGTCCTCGTCTCCCGCCTTCTGTGGCTGTCTCACTTGCCGTGTAGTCCCGAACACCCGGCAGTGGGATTTGGGGGGCCTCTTGGCCAACTGGCGCGCCTCTCTGACCTAAGGATCAATTGCACCACTGCCCTCGACAGGCGACGTGGCACCCTGGAGGAAACTGTCAAAGACACTTCTCTCCTGCTACCACCGCCTCTTCTGTGTCTCTCCCGTCCCCCTCTCGACCCTCTCCTTTTTCACCTCTCCCTCCCTCTCTTCTGGTTCGCTTTCGTATTTGCATAGGGAGCGCAGTACGCTGTCAAGCGTTAAAAAAATTGTTAAATATTAAATGTAGCTTTCATTTAGCGAAATAACTCTCAATATCACACCAAATAAAAATCTACTTTTAAAAGACCCCGTCGTTCTCGTTTACCGTTTTCAGTCATTTATCTGTAATACACACCGATTTCGAGTTGTTAGTTGAGTTAACGTTACACGTACATTTTAATAACTCTAGATAACCTTATTTATTTGTTTGCTTATTTATGTATATATTTATTTATGGAACATATGAGTATGCCCAATACCCGTGCTCATTCCAGCAAGGCTCGAAGGCCAGGAAAAGGAGACCTGTTCGCAACGTTCCCTTCCACCCAACTCCTTTCTCAGTGTTTCCTAGGAGACGTAACCCAAACCGAGGCGTTGGAACAAGCCCTTCAACGCGCCAGACCGGAAGCACCATGATGACGTGGTACTTCCTGGTTCTAGTCTAGAAAACAAGGGTTCTATATTTATTATGCGTCCCTATTCCATATTTCATATCGGCCGAGCGGATTTCTCACTGAACCAGCCTTTCTATTTCCTTGGCCCCACGCCATCCCCTTTAGCCCCCACCCTAGCTTCAGACAGCACAAGAACAAGAAAAGCCCTTCTTTCGCATCAGGAAATTAGCGCTAAACATTCCTTCACAATCTTTCTCTCCCCCACCCCCCAACCTTGTAAAGACTTTTGCAAAGCTGTGATTCTGGATGAAAGGCGAGCAGACTTTCATTGTCGTGCAGAAACAGATCACTACATCAATGCTACATATACAGCGCTACATTTATGCTACGCTTGCACTCAGACCTTCAAGGTTAGCCTTAAAATCCATGGCATCGGGGCTCGTGCTTAAGTCTCTCTGCTGCAGAGCTTGGTTGCAAAAACCTTCCTATATCCTGATCACTCGCGAAAATTTACGAAATTATTCTTGTAAACTGTTTCTTTCGATGGAATTTGTTCCGGGAAAATTTCTGAAAATTAAGATTTAGTCTACTAGTCCGCTGCTTGCATCGCAGTATACGTCCCAGGCTCACATGTTTCGACTAAGTCGAACGAAAACCAAAAAACTGCAACAACGGCTTCATCCAGTTTCGAAAAAGGCACTCATCCCATATCATCTCACAAAAAAGACTGTGTTGAAATATGTCTGCACAGCTTTAACTTTTTTGGGGGGGAGGGGGAGGGGGCACACGGTGATACTAGCTCTGCACCACTGTAGTTGTTCGAGCTTACAATCAAACTGTGTGAACCCGGGTTTAAAATGCTGAGACATCAATTTCCTTTCAAATGGAAACCACACGAAACTAGCATTTTGTTTAGTGACTGTATTACTATTACTGATCTTTGTTTAGTTGTAGAAAACTGCAGAAAAGTCGATAAGAA
Organism: Lanistes nyassanus; assembly: GCA_004794575.1. NCBI lineage: Eukaryota > Metazoa > Mollusca > Gastropoda > Architaenioglossa > Ampullariidae > Lanistes > Lanistes nyassanus. The sequence goes on from SMGT01004166.1 coordinate 243,092, forward strand.
ATAAATTAAATTTTACAAATTTGTTGGAAGGAACTGTGTTCATTCTAGAAAAAAAGGCGCGGAGCCAGATGGGAGAAGAGAATTCAAACAATATGATTTCTTTTCCAGCAGAAGGTGCGTCACATCAAATCAGTGAAAAACGCTAGGACTGCATACTTGCTTGTCGCATGAACTTAAAACCATCTATCGAAAAACCGGTCAGCAGAAAATAAATTATCATTGTGAATTATTTTTAACACCGTGAAAAAGCGACATCAGAAATTTAGGGCACAGAAATACATTTCCCGACATCGTCAGATACATCGCTGGACAAAGATTGCGAACAGTTAGGATAAGGACACAGCAAGAAATGATCAGGCGAGTTGGACTGGGAGGAGGGGGGAGGAGAGGGAAGGAGGGCGGAAAGACACTTCCCGCTCCAGCACACTCTCTCACGCACGCATGCAAGTACACAACTCCAAGCACAGCACGCGCATGTATAAAAAGACGCGTGCGTTATTTGGGGATATAGACATGGAAACATTTTGTTTATGTGTGGGCGCAACTTCCCCCACCATCCACGCCCGTGATCCTTTATTGTAGTTTTCTATGTGTCTTTCCGTCTGTCGATGCACGGGCTTGCCAAATACTTTCAAAGGTTACTGGCTTAAGATAGACTCGACTTGACGGCCAAAAAGAACAAAAGTACTTTGATATCGGAAGCAGAAACTTCAGCAAACACGTGACTTCATTCAATCTTTCTCTCCAGAAACTCCAGAAAACTCTTTTGTCGATAACAACCGGACGCTGCGAATGCGAGGACTCTTGTGTGCAGAACTAAATTTCAGCCCCGTTAATTAAAACAAAGCATAAAGAACGAATTTAAAGTTGCGAATAAGCTTCCTTTAAAAAAAACCTGTAAATCTGCCGAAATTGTGAAATTTTATTTATGTCTACTACTTAGTTGTGGTGACGTAATTAGATATCTGTTAAAAATGTTCTGATTGAAAATATTGTTTCTATAGTTCTTCTTTAAATTTTTGTAGTCAAGTGGTAACATTCTACTCCTGACCCAATTATAAATCTACATTTATTCTGCTGTCTTTTCTTAGATATCAATATAGAACAATGGAAAATGATTTTTTTTAAAAATCAAAACAAAACAAATATTTCTGTCTATTTTTTTTCGTATTTTCTCTCGACATTTCATCGCTGACTCCTTGAGTGCGCACGAACACAATTAAAAGCTTTAAAAAAAGCAGAAAGACTTCTGGACTGCGTTTATGCACAGACTTGCTGAGAAAATATAGTATTATAGATACCAAGATTTTTCTTATAGGTAAACACTCGCATATTTATACATATTTGTATACACATACACTTTATACATCTATACATTATCGCATTTTAGCTATTTATGTGTCCAACACTGATCAGAGTCACTACACGAAAAGCAAATTTCTCGTATAATAGCCATGACAGCCGGTTCCGAACCATCACTTGGAGAGCAATGCCCCCCTGAAAGTTACTTTCTTAATTTTTCTATCAAGTTTTTTATAATTGTTTGCGGCAATTTTTTTGGGCAATATCATGAGCTGTTTGAACCAAAAACTTGGCATGAGCACGTCGCTGGTTAAAGGAAAAAGGGAAAATTGTCTAAATCTACGACAGTGAAAATCTCAGTTGTTAGTCAGGAATATTTCTTGAAGATTAGTATTTTCAAAACGGTCCTTAAAATGCTTTTGTCTGTGAAAACGCAAGGAGTGCTTCCGGGTTGACTGCGTTCGTTCTTTCTTTCGGCGGGTTAAAACCTTTCCAAATTTAAGAAACCCCTCACCCCCCCCCCCCCCCCCCCCCCCCAAAAAAAAAAAAAAA
>SMGT01004166.1:244969-267030 GCA_004794575.1 Lanistes nyassanus
AAAGAAGAAGAAGAAGAGAGAGACAGAGAGAGAAATTCAACCAACTGATGTAAAAGTAAATGAGTCACAGTCTCACAATGGTGTTAAAAACTGAATCATGTAAACAGTCTTTTGTGCGAAACGTTTACTTTTAGAGTTTGCCCCCTGACCTCTATCACTGAACCTCTGAAATTGGGAGTTTTCCGGCGGTGTAAATACCCGCACGACAGTGACAACTGTAAGACGTTCAACAAGAATAATTATAACAGAACCTAGTTTCAAATGAGCCCGACTGGGCAATAACAGATTTTTTTTTACAGAGAGAAATAGAGAGACGGAGTAAAAGACGGAGAGACGGCGTAGATACTGGAAGGAAGGAGGACGAAAACATGGTGCCATTCCTATGTTATGTAACTTCAGTCGTGACGCACGCCATAGTGACGTCACAGAGTACAAGGGATAGAAACACGAAGCCGTGTACGAACAATACCCGTACGTCACAGGCACGCATGCACGTGAATGTGTACGACAGACGGACATAACATAAGTTTGAGGCTTACCTTGAAATTTACTACTGAGGTAGTCCTCTTTACATATGAACTTGTTCTCATCAAGAATATACAGCTCCTCGCCCGTGGACAACTGCTTGCGACACACCATGCAGGTAAAACACTTCAGGTGGAACACCTTGTTGCGAGCCCTCCGCACGAGGTCGTTGGGTGATATGCCCTGAGTGCATCCCGCGCACTTCGTGCCGTAACGTCTGCAACATAAGGTTAAGGACAACATATGACCCCTGCTGTAATGTCTATATTACAAGATCAAAGAAAGTACACGACATCTGTAATGTCAACAGCACAAAATCAAAGACCGTAATAAAGTGACACATGTAACGTCGGCAAGCAACCATACGAATGTATGAAGCAGGTTGTCATGTCTGGAATACATAATGAAAATATGTAACCGGGGTTTAACGTCTACAACACAAGGTTATAGACCAAGTAGACGCCAAGGGACCATTGTGACATTTGCAATCTATTACAAGCCAAACACACATGTCTAATGGCTCGTCATGGCGGCAACAGAGTGGGAACGATCATGAGACCCGTGAGACAACCTGTAATTTTCGCAACATGTCGCCAGAGTGACCAAGAGGCAGACATTACTTTAGCCTAACCCTGACCGCACTGACCATCCCATAGCTTGTAACCCGCGATAACAAAAGATACCATGGCAGCTCGTCAGTGGCAGGAATTAACACAGTGACAGGAACAGGATGTCGGACCGCTGGCTGGGACTTCAGGTCTGCTCGAAACAATGCAATAACTGACCACTAAACACGCTGACAGTTGGGCTGGGCCAAGGTAGGTGGGGATGAGGGGGACGGGTTGGGGATCCGGAAGTCTGGAGACAAGAGGCTCAAGTGTAAAGACAACGCCGAGTTGCACGGAGTGGTCTCCCTGCTCTGCCTGGGTGGCAACATTTCCCAACACCTGTCCGTACATGCAGTAGGTCTACCCATGTTGGCTGTCTTGTGACCAGTTATTATAGTGCCATGTCTATGATGCCTACATCTTCTGCAGCAGCCGTGCGCGCATGGCAAGCAACACGACTGCGCCAGATGTTCTCTCGCGTTCGCGGGCAAAAACGAGTGCCCCGAGGCTGGGTTTGATATGTTTGGTGTATGGATTCGGGTGGGGGTCAGAGAAAGAACCTGGCACATGAAGACGTTTTTGTTCGTGGGCGAAGAAGAGAAAAAAGCCTTCCAAGCCTCCCCACTCCCGCCCAACTCATGCAGCATCCGTCATGATGGTGGGAATAAAAAGTACAGCTGTTTCGAAAGCAGAGCTAAGCGCGAAGAACGCTCTGCACGCAGCGCGTATAGAGGGGTTTGCGTTGACGTCATCAGACGCCATGTTGGCTACCAATAAATGCGATATAACGTACCAGTCAACTGTTTATACTGTTCTACAAAGGATGTCCCTTCCTTTCTTCTTAAATTTATTAGAAATGAAGGTAAAAGGGGGTTCGAGGCAATGATTTCTTTTACAACGGCCAGCTCCAGCATGGCGTCTTGTGCAGTCTTGGCTAGTACACACTTCATGGTCGCGGTAAGCAGAACCTAAACGAAGTCAAAACCCACTATACACATTATACAGTCCCCGCTATGACGATTACTGTGACAATGTGTGTGCGACTACACAAAGAGAAACCCACCCATATCGTGCGAGAGTACTGTGAAACTGTGTGTGTTTACGCAAACAGGATCTCACCATAAATACTTTCCCCACTAGTTTCTTCACACAATCCGTAGAACAGAAGGAGACATATCATTGGTTTACTCCGTTCGCAAGAACCGAGCTTTTAAAAAAAAAACTTCATTCATGCCACAGACATCCACAGACTGCAATTCACTTTCACATTTGCAAACTACCTAATCAAACCCAGAATTCAAAGGATTTATCAATATATTTCAATACGCTGTCCCTGCTTATTACTACGTTGGAAATTGAAAAGAACAAACTATACACTGCAGACAGAGACTAGGAATAATCAGTTTAAACTGGGATTTTTTTTTACTTTAGGATTTCTTTTTTTCCTTTCACTTCCTCTTCTCTTAACAAATCTTCGTTCCTTCGGACGCTGATAGCCTGCCACTGTTAATTATATGAGCCAAATGGCCACCCCTCTGTTGAGCTCTCTGAGTCGCCATTGCACCACGTTACACGTTAGAAAAATGGCAGCCAATAAAGTTCAGAAAAAGAGGAAGTCGCGCGTTTCGTGACTGAATACTATGTGGGTGTAGTGTGACACTGTGCGTTTACGGAATGAGGAAAGCCGCGAAAATCGTGCGACAATACCAAAATCAGAGATGTATATTTTAATCCTAGATATAATTCCATGACGAGCTCTGTCCGGAATTATGTTTTTGACGCAATGAGGAACTACGCGTGTGTCGTGTGCAAAAGCGGATGGATTGTTAAATGGTCATTAACCCACGGTACGTGTGTCTCTTTGAGAATTCCCTTATTTCTTAACAGTATAGGAGCGGACTGGGTTTCAGGCAACACGTCATCGTTCTTTTCGCTACACTGGTTATTAAAGTAGACGTAAAGGGCGTTCGTTTACTGAGGTTAAGCAGCGCAAACTAAGTCATTCCTAGCATGGAGAGATGACAACTCTGGAGTACAACAGAACCAGTAAAACTGTGCTAGAAGGACGGTTTGGAAATAACGTCAATGCGACCATGAAGACGGTTAAAAGGCCAACACGCAGCCCCCTTTCATCAAATTCCATTCTCCTACTCGCCGAACACCCCATTAATTAGCAACGACACTGCGACCTGATTAATAACAATCTAGCATGATCCAGCACTTCTTGTTCCGATTCAGCCCGAGACATTACAATTTGACATGCTGTGCTTCAACAGTTACCATAATTTTGGAAGAATTATAACATAATTCTATGTGCTTCTTCTTAGGGTCTCTTCTGGTGGCCTCGGCACCATAGCTAAAATCGTTATCACATCTTAGATCAGTGTCGTAACCCTCTATTTCGGGTGTCACACCTCAGTCACAGATTTCGGAGCAAAAACTATGGCGTCTGTTCACACAATCACCAGACTGTAGGACGCGTAGTTCGATAATTAAGATCGATCCTTCGATGAATATGTCTAAGACAGACGACGTACGAAACCTTCGGTTTCTTCTCGCAGACGGGAGAGCACTCGTCCCGCTGAAAGCACGGCGACTAGAGGTACTTGGACAGCACACTTCAAGAAGGGGACACAACTCTACCCTCGTCTCGCCCATTAAGTGGTCCTAATTGGCTTGGAAACATTATGTAGTCCCATACTTAGTGACCGGTGAATTCCAGATGTTTCTGTCTGACACCCACTCCCTCCCCATCTCCTACCATTCTTCCATAACTTGTAACAGAACGGGTAAAAACAGCCTTGTTCGCTCAGCAGGCATTCAGTGAACCTCTACGGAAGAAGCCTACTCTACCCTAAAACGTGGAATTCCGGGATGTTTCCTCTTTCCAACCTAGGCACATTTCTGGACTTTTACATATTTTCTTACTACACGGACAGAACCTTCCGACTGAATAAATTCTACAAGCACATGCTGCACCTGGATTGAATTGGTTTTCAGTATCTTACTGCACGTAACTCCTACACCTGTGTTCGCTTATGTAACCAATTTAGTACAATGACTGTCCTATGTTGCTTTTGTGACATAATAAAAGTTTTAGCCACAATGTAGGAAATTTCAGTTTTAAATTGCATTTTCGTGTAAAGGGTATCTGCAAGTATCTTTCAACTGTAAAGGGTATCTCCAGGTGGTCTGCAAAGTTAAGGAAAATTTTCTTATTGTAAACAGTAATGGGGTTAGTAACTATTTCTTTGTCGTGTTGCAAAGCAGCCTGCAAGTTCCCTTATGTAACAGATATGAGCTTACATTCCTATTCATTGAACTGTTGCAGACGTAGCAAATCTAACATATCATTGGTACTAATGTGCAAATAAGGCAGACATAGCAACTAGCTCATTCTATTAGTCCCACCATATTGCAGACATCTCGCATATTGCATGGCGATACACCTCACAATATTGGAAACACACCGACTCGCGCGATAGGCATCAGTTTGCCTCGATTTGTCGTGTCGTGTCTGTCAGATCTGAGCCGATAATTGCAGCGTATCGTACCACGTCACTGGCCCCAGGTCTGAGGGGGGCCCCCACCCTTGCTATTCACTGCGTACGTTCGTGGACGAGAGGCCGAGTGTATTCAAGATGGGTCTCCATTGTAGCTCAAACGTTCTCCACAAAACGATAATTATATACACACTCTTTCTTATCCTCCCAGTCGCGCTGCTCCAACAGTGAACCTGAATTAAGTTTCTGCCGTCTGAAATTTGAATGATTACACTGTAAACAAGAAGTATTCAAGTTAGAACACTACTTTAATAACCAAAACAAAACGGATTTTACATTGATCTGCAACGCTTTAGATCTGTTGGTGCTCAACTAGCGTTAAAAGTGTTCTGGTCTGTGTTCTTGAAAGTCTTCAAATGGCCGGAAAATGTATAAACGATGTTCTGATATTGTTTCAAATATGTGCTAGCAGCAAGTATTGAGTCTAGTAGGGCCATGCTAAGAACCCTTAGAATACATGTAGCGCACATTTTACAAACTATTTACACACGCAGCACATATTTTGCACCTTTTTTGAACATCTTTTACATGCAATTGGGGCCTATTGTTAAAAAGTATTCAGAGTGGAGAAATCATTCAAATTTCGCGAAAAGAAAACCCGTTTAGCGCTTTGACGAACCCAGGTACACAAACTTCGCTTTGCAAAGGAAATGAAATTTCTCCCTTACGAAATACCAAAAATGAGATTCCCAGTTTCACTTCTAACAGGTCTTCGACAATTTGTCTTGTTTTCTGCTAACGTGCTTGTTAGTTTGCAAAGCAGATGCGCTACAGAAGACTCTGCGTTTATTATCGGTCTTTGTAGTGCCGATGGTAACGTGTACAACGCCAGTAAGTCTGTTCAAGGATTAGGTCTACAGTAGCAAGATTAGGATGAAAACAAGACAGAAGGATATGCAAACAAAAAGGCTTAGAAAAATTTAAGCTCCTTTCTTTTGACTCTTTAAAATAAAGTTAAGCATATGCTGAATACTATTTACATTATTTGTGTGTCTACACAATGATTTCAATTCTAATCACAGTAATCACACCGCGCATGCATCCAGCATGAAAGGCGCAATAGGAGACAATATGAGTCAATTTTTCTTATAATCTTGCGAGGTCAATGTCAGCACAAAGATGGGATATAAGCTACAAGTTTCAGGCAGAACAAATTCCTCAAAACAGCCCACCACCCTTATCTCTTGCCACGCAGAACAAAATGAGGTGGGCGATACATGCCTCCACCAGCTCTCTTCCGCTCCTCCCACACGCCAGTTCTGACGGCACACACAAGTAGTGTTGACACGGGCTCTTTCCAAACTCACGCTAGTATGGCTGCTGAACTGAAGCCTAAACCACGGGATGTTTGACAAGAACAGCCGACACATTCACAGGTAAAAGTTTGGCGTGGACAGGGGTGCAATGAAACAAAACAGAAGCCAACGCGCTGTTACTAAACGTCACCATTCTGCATGAAGACGAAGCGTCAAAGTCAAAGCATACATGCTTGTTATATTTCGAGTTATGTCACACAAGAAGATTTCGAACCGGTTAATTTTTATTTCGCGGTCAGTTCCATGTCGCTTCCTTTTTGCTTTCAGCTCCATCGCCTTCACTTTTACAGACACCACTCTCGTAACCCAAATAAAATTACCATTAATAGAACTACAGTTTTACCTCAGTGTGTTGACGTGTTCCACTTCTAGAAAGGGAAACTTATTTTTAAGGTCTTCACTATAATGTTCATTTTTCAAACCTACTGATGGCACTTGTTTATCTTTCTTCTTTCGTTTTTTTTTCAAGGCACGCTTTTTTGCTTGCTTTTTTTCTGCGTTCATACGTTCCTTTGACAATTAGAATTCTGATCCACATGTACACAGATGCCAACTGGGGGATCCATTAAAAAAAATTCGTCATAACATGTTCTCCTGCTTCTATACATTTACCCTTATCCCGGTTGTTTTATCGTTTCTATGTTTACTGATCATTTATGGTTCCCACCCCCCCCCCCTCGATCGTTCGGTTTTCATTTTTATTGATATCATCTCATATGATTTTGTAAGTTAGTATTATCATTTCTAGCGACACGTTTCTCTATTTTCATTTTCCAATGTGTCCAAATTGCCCAGATATTATTTTGCGCAGCTCGCCATTATTTCGTGTTCATTAAAAGTAATTTGAAGTCCGTGTTCGCTTTTTCACCCAATCATTCGGTTCAGCCACCATCGCGACGGCTCGCTGTTGTAGTCAGTTTTGACAATGGATCCTCTCATCAGCCAGCAATGTGACCATTGATCACGGCGTCACCTGTCGCCTGGCTTAGGACGCTGCCCGACCGCTGCAAGCCTCCGTGCGTAACAGCTGTTTCAACTTTCTGCCAGCGCGGCTGTGTGCGTTGGGATGACTCTGCGCGTGCACATATGCACATGCGAAAGTACTGCGCGTGAAAAAGGCGTCGTGTACGTTGTTATCATTTCTTATCATTTGTCCCTAAGTTAGGGGTAGAGCCAGAAAACTGTTGACACTGGGCTGTCTTCTTTTTTCCTTAGCGGTAAACACTGGAGAGATTTTATTCCTTCCGTTACATGGTGTTGTTTAGTAACACGCTGGGGATATGCCGTAATGTTAATAATATTCTATTCCCTCGAGAGTAACGTGTGGTATGTGCAGTAACATGTTAGTATTCACTTTGTTGTAGACAAACGCTTGCAGAATACAGCAAACGTATACCATACATGCTGTTAACATTGTCTTACACAGCTGTTAATATAGCGCCGAGTCCTTATCCTCCATACAGAGTAACAAACATAATGTTTTCCATGTACCGTGATAGTTTTCTTTCTGCTTCCTACACAGCGTCACCGGTAATGTTATGCAGCAAATATGCTGCCAACGTCCTCCTTACATAACACACCACCTATACATACCGTAAGCTTATAGAGAAACTTATACAAATATTCATCAAGATTACTAGACTGGGCAGTTCAGACATACAAGTTATTCCAAATAAAGCTAGAGAAGGAGAAAAATGGCTTGTGGAATGAACGATCTAATACACAACTGCGCTGACTTCTAAAACGCTGACACAGTACAACCTGACGGTTCTGGCGTAGATCTGCACGTAGATAAACGGAACTTGAGGCGAAGAGACCCGAAAGTTTACATAATTAGTCGCAATATAATCGCGCCCGGTGTTGACGGCAATGGCACGATTATTATTTCGGCTTCACGAGCCAGGACTCGTCCGTTCCGTTCTGAGCTTGCCTCGCACCTGACAGCAGGTGAACAGAGCGGCTGGCTTTGTTGTTTGTGTGTAGTGGGTATTTTTTTAAAATTCCATTTTGGGAATGACTTTTTGTGACACCTCGTTGCGGTCTTCAGCCTGTGACGTCAGTTGCTTGCAGGCGCTCAGCTGCAGGAAAATGACAGGACACACCTGTTGAAAACATCTGACTTGTGGGAGTCGGATGCCTGGTTAGCCCTGTGTTTGTTCTCTGCTGAACTCTAGCGCTACTGTTATCGCTGACGCGGAACACAGCGGACTGCTTGTAGATTTGTAAGTGCTAAAAGATACCTGGAGTTAACAATCTGACCCGTGTTATAGCGTACCTATTTCGGTAACTGTTGTGACGAATACAGTTACTGCAGACTATCATTGCGTCACCGAAGATGCACTGTATCAACATTTCCCTGTCTCACGACTTCACCAAGTCTTTAATGGTTCGAGGTGTTCCAAAATCTTTGTCACCAAATTTATTTTTAAATCAAACATTTCGGTCTAAGCTGAGCAGCAACCTAAAGGGGGTCTTTTATTTTTTTGGTTATTCCCCGAAAATTATTTTTTAAAGGTTCTTGGATTCTTGTTTAACTGTATGAGTTATTATATGACCAGGACCCTGTAAGCGACAAACTGTTGACTGTTGACAACTAACGACCAGACATCTCGCACATTATTTAGTTCATTAGTCTGTCAAAGTGTGATAAAACCATTGCCAAGAAAGTATGTTGCAAATTCGTTACAGTCCACTTAAAAATTTCATACCACGCATGTTCACAGTTGTAAATGATGTGTGTTTACTGTTTAACCATTTGCCCGTTAAAATCTCGGCGACGGTTATGGAAAGGCTGCATAAATCGGTGCCCAGTCTTCCGAATCCTTGGCGAAGCCTGAGTGGTCTAGAACCATTGTAACTGACTTTTGTGATGGTAAGATATCGCGGCCGCCCACTGATGTCAACGGGGGAGAAAGCCACAGCGTGAGTCCTAGATTAAGACTGAAAATAGGAATATTCTCAGGTATACACTCTCGGTTAGTAAGTAAATGGATGGGGACTGTGGAAAAACAGTCAAAATAAACAGAGCTATAATTTCCGGTTTGTTGTGCCCTATACACTTTACAAAACATACAGATGCATCGGTCAAAACAGAGACACAAAGGTTACTGGACACAACAAAACGGGCGAGATAGTGCCGTACCAACACATAATAAAGTAATATAACTTTTAAAAACTTAACTAAATATGACAGAGGGAAGAACTTCTGGATGGAAAAAGAAGAGAATGTAAGATAGCGCACCTGAAGAAATCTGTCCGGCAATACAGCTGTCCATCCCTGAAAAAACACTTCTCCGTCAGGTTGGCCTTGCACTCGCAGCACTGCACACACTTGGCATGCCAGGCCCGGTCCAAAACGTTGAGCAGAAAGCGGTCCAAAATGGGCCGCTCGCACCCGGCACACTGTACCATGGCGGAGCCCCCTACACTTCCAGGGACACCCCCTCCTCCCCCTCCTGGTCCCCCAGACAAGGAGAGCCCAGGGGTAAGCGCGTGGAGAGGCCCCACCTTGGCGGCTGACAGGTCCACGATGGAGGTTGGTTGGTGTGGTCGTTGTTGTTGAAAGTTCTTCGACGACTGTCGGGCCGTTTATCAGCCGACAATGATGGAGATGATCGCAACGACTGGAAACAGGACGACCAAAAGACGAACGTGCACTCCTAACGAGGGCGACAGAGAAACGCAAGTGCCTGTCAGGATGCGAACGTTAGGACTGACCGTTTCTACCTGTGCCGAAGAAGCAGTTCTCCTCCACAGGTGTAAACTAAAAGGTGAGATGACGCCAGCTCACACTGAAAACACAACGCGATATGAGCCCTTCATTCACGGCTCAGCGATAGGTGTGTACAGATGAGGTGCACAGTATCGGTGTACAACACGAGACCATTGCTGTGTGTACGCGCTCACTCCAGGGGGCAATCGGGCTGAACGTTCAACGACATTCAAGTCCCAACAGAAGCCGACTCCTGTAAGATTTTTTTGGCACCGTTGTCAGTGGTCTTGGTTGATTAGTTAACCAGCTAAGGGACTCCTTGCACCAGAAGACATCTTCTCGGGTACACTATCCTTCGCCTGCGCTCATTAAAAACTCGTCCCTTTTCACGCTTGATTGCTCGCACACACGGAAGATCGTTGAATTATTTCGACCCTGCGCGTGTCATGGTGTTCGATCAAGAACCGTGCATAGACCACGCACGTCCAGACACGCGGAACATACACACGTTCACAGAGGGTTTCCAAAAAGTCGGACTTCCTTCCACAAGTTCTGGCGCCCGAAGAAAGATGGTGTCGGGTTGTTGGCAGATGTAACGAATACGTGGAAATCTACAGATATATAATGTAAACAAGCCTCCTTCGCCGATCCTTGTCTTAGGAGAGAGAGAATGGCGATGTTCAGGAGAAGGAGTACACGATTATGCTGGAATTAAATGGAAAATAACAGCAGTCTCATCTCAGGGACTACTGTGGCAGTTGGCTGCAAACGCTTGTCAGCTGCTGCTAGCAGAGTGATGATCGCAGAGTGACAGGGCCGCCTGAAGTGTGTCCACTCATCCGTACTCAAGCTCCCCGCCCACCTTGAGTCGGGTCAGGTAAGCGAAGGTCTTGATTCACACACGCGGTTTGTTACACAGATCCCAGCACTGCCAAGGCTTTCGTCGGACGAAACACCGGTCTCACTCAGCACTGACGAGCACAGCAACGACCGACACAACGACACGACCAAGCGATGGAGGGAAGAACGAAAATGCGACTTCAGATACCACAGAGCGGTCGCTGCGGCCCTCAAGCCTCGGCCTGGCCTCGACTGGAAAGCCAGGGGCAGGTCTAGCAATAAGCTATCTCGAGTTTCCCTGTGTAGCTGGATCGTGCACGGGTGGAGCTGGTTGGCTGCCTCGCTGATTGTTCTACCTTGAATGACTGACACACGAACCCTGGTGGAGAGAGAGTCAGCCGAGAAGGGTCTTGCACCAGAACTTGGAAGACCACTGTGTGGTTCAGCAAGCGCGGACGCTGTCAGGAGACCAGTGTGAGATGAGGGGCCACTGCTGCTACAACAGGGCTGACTACGGAGTTTGCCATCCCTGTCGACTTACTCTCCTCTTTGCGCCGAGCGTCGTGTGGAATCCATGCGTGACAACAAACTTTGTGGAAGGGGGGCCAGAACACGGAGGCGTGGCGAAGCTGGCTTGTCAATCTTCCGTCGCCATAGCGATTTCCCGTTTCGTCTCTCCTCCGGGCCCCAAACCCAGTTCTGCTTTTTTAAAAATAATTTTCCAAAAAAATTGGCTCAACAGATAAAGTTCGGAAGAGTGTGGAACAACCGATGCACCGTTCAGCTGTGCAAGTTTTCTGAACCAGTCTCCGCAGGTTGAACACCTAGCCAAAAAGTCCGAGACAAGAAGAATGGCAAGTTACGATGCGCCTGGGTGCGCCTTCCGCTGAAAGCCCCTCCCCTTTCCTTCCTGGTTGACAGGTCTAAGCTCCGCCTCTTCTCGTGCGTCCGCGCCGCGACCAACCGCAGACGGGATAAAGATTCCAATCTGCCCAGCCCTCCGGACCGCGTGCGCAAGGCGATCTTTCACTTCAGCCAACTCGAGGCGGAGGAAGCCAAAGCTTTCTGTTCGTGTCAGTGGACTTGCCGTCGGTGTACACGTATCACAACAGACCTGCGACATCTTCTGTCCTGCAGCGTTCAGTGCCGCCATTTTGGTTACCGGTCTTGTCCTTTCTACCCAAGCGAGCGAATTTTTAAAAACCACAGCCGCGGAGCATAAAGACAATATTGACTCAGAAATCTTACCTCAAATACCGCCGAACGAACGCCGAGGAAAGGCGAGTGGTTGGATTGTATTGTCCACGGACTCAACAAGGTGTTTCTCGCCAGTCTCCAGTGGCTCTCTCTAGCGCGAGCCTCGAGAAGCAACTCAAAGCTGACGTTCTTGTAAGGACTTCGTCAGACGACACATTCAGCCTGCGCTAGGTAACTTTCTGTGCAAACTTCTCTGGCCAAACACGGCCAGAGGTGCGAAGGGCGGAAACTCCATTGACAGAGACTGGTGTCACCGCTACCACACAAAGGCGCAAAAGAGTGGAGGCAAAGTGTTTGCAGCCGCTTTCTTCGTTTGATAGTCTGAGTCGATAGCAGTTGCTCCCGTTTTGTTGTAAGAGTCGCTCATTTGAATGAGGGTTTAAAACTGCTTACATCGTGCTTTTACATATCTTTACAGACAGAGAATAAATTCCTGGTCATAACAAGTTGACACAACGTAAGTATCTTGTCTCCAAATCAAACTGTCCACAAATTGAAAAATGTAGGCTGAAGGACAAGAGGGAATCATTTTTGGCACTGAGTGGATGATGAGGAGATACATTTACAAGCTGAACGCGTGACCTCAACATAAACAGCTCTACGGAGTGAATGAAAAGCATAAGTCTCTGTGCTGAATGAATGGGGAAAAAATTGGACTGAGCAGATGAGAAAACAAGGACTCCGCTTTGAATCGCTGAATAAATACAGAGCCGGAAAGACTAAATCAGCGCGCTGTATTGGTAAGAGTCAAAATCTGGATTGAGTAAAGTCTGCATGTGTCCCTTCTAGGGCATTTTATTCTGTTTAAAGCAAAATGGACCAGAGGAGGAGAGAGAACAAGAAGGGAGGGGAGACAGACGGGGCGCAGATGAGCAATAATTGACTCAGAATACATGAATTAGAATTATTATCTGCCACTGAAGCGCTGCGTGAGCCGCCCAGAGAGTCTTCTTGCCTCAGTATTCGTGTCTCCGTATCGATTTTTGCTGGGACATTTCTGCAGTGCTACAGCATTTGCGCTAGCACAGTGATATCTGGACGTGCGCACACACGCACGCACTCAAGCAAAGCACATACACAAAGCCAGAAGGGGGTGGGGAGTCAGATATTGGAAGAAGCTGACTGACGTAATTTTTATATCATGTTTGTAAATTTCGACGTGCCATTGTTTACGCAGTAACAGCAATGAACCCGGGAAAATCTAAACACAAACACACACACAAAGTGAACAATTCTGGTGGATTATCCCCTTTTCAGACTAGAAAAGAAAAACACAACCACAATACCCCCACATTCACCACCAAGTAACTGCTGTTGATGTTGTTTAATATAGAAATATGTGTATTACGTGGTCGCTTGGAGGGAAAACTACACATTTTAAAAAGAAATTGTCTTGCTCGGCTGGTCACCCCCCCCACCCCAAATTAAACTATTTTCAGTAAATTCAGAAAATCATAACCACCAAACAAAGACAATTTTAAACATGTAACAGGCACCACAACAGGCTCGATCAGTGCGTCAGTTTACGCGAGGGTGCAGTTTAATACTTTAATATATTATGCAGCGAGATTGTCGCAGGATGTTTCGGCTTAAGCACCAGGCGCTGAGGGATAATAAGTAGTCTGTCGCATTGTAAAAATGGTCTGTTACAGGAACACCACTGTAAGTCTTCATAACAGTCATCTGCTTAATCAACAATTTATTTATCAACATATGGACTTTCTCCTGTTTGGTTCCTTTTGAGGTGGGAAAAGGCATAGATATATTAATGATGATGATGATGACGATGATAATTTTTTAAAGACTCAGATAGCTCCTCTCTATCTTTCCTCCCTCCCCTAACGAAGAGTGCGATTGGCTAACCGCACACAGATTTGTATGTAAAACCACGGGAACATTGTATCGCTGCATGAGACCTATTGTTTTTCCCTGATTTTCCTCTAAAACCCACCTCCAGGTAGTACAGACGTGTATCATGACCCATCGCTCAACCATGCTTATACTAGGTGCGATAAGGTAGGAGTTAAGTTAAAAAGACATTGTCGGTGCTTACTGTTGTGACTTTGTACAATTAAATTTATATTTAGTAGGATGGCCTTAACGTCAGTGGTTGCAGCTGCATTTTTTTTCGAAATGCACAATGAAAGTATAACGGATTACAGGCAGTATCTACTGGTTTTATCGCCATGATCGAGACGGGGTATATGTTATTAAGCTGCTTGTTTAGACCTGTGCAGAGATGTCTGTAAATCTCTGTCTGTTGTCGAAGAATGATCAGTTAGGATACTGACTTTGTCCAGAGCATAGGTGCAGGTTAAATACGCTTACCGACGTGCGTGAACACACCCGCTCATTTATATTTAAAGGCTTACTGAAAGTGTCACGGCAGGGGTGCGGAGGACTCAAAAGAAGCGAAATTATACCCAACACACCAGAGTCGAACTATCAGCGTTTCTCTTACAGAGAAGTGCACAAGAGAGTGAACATACTCCACATTAATTTTTTAAGTGCGCAAAAGACGACGAACTCTCGTGAAACCTGTAACCCTGGTTCTCCGAAAGTTAAGACAAACTCTTCACGCGCCCACAAATGATATGAAGTCACTAGATGCCAAGAGACTGTCACTGGAAAAAGCTCCTACATAATGATTTACAAGCCTCCATGGGGTGAACAGTTTTTATATGGCACGTCTTGCCAAAAGATGTTTGCTCGACACAAAGTCTCATATAACACACTATCTTCATATAATAAAAAGTCCCTCGCATGCAAAAGGACGGAATATGTGCCTATGACATTGTCCTAACCTGCCCATATATATATATATATTATCATATAACACAAAGTTCTATGACGCAAAACTTGGCGCAGTCGTCGTACTACTGTTTCGCTTGATCGATACAGTTTCGGAAAGTAAAACTCCTTTGTTTTATGCCGGTATCGCACTGTTGGAACTAGTCGCGTAAACCACTCAAACATAAGTTGTCTAACGTCTGCCTCAAAGACACTGTCCAGATTCAATCAACATCCCATCCCCACCCACCCTCCCGAGATTCCTCTCAGATAGACCTGGCCTGCTTTAAAAAAAAAAACGTGATCGAGTATTGACAAAATGAAAAGACGCTTTTGGTGCAGATGTGCAGACTGATTTTAAAAAATTACCGCTGTCTTCGAGTGACTTGTTCAAAACAGTCCCGACCTGACACAAGGTCGAACATCAAGAGAACAGACCGATGAGTCCTAGAATCAGTCATGCGGAAAGACCCGCGGCGGCCACGAGCCTCCCCCCACCCCCAAAACGACGAGAGTGGGTCAGAGTGCCGTGGGAGGTCCCAACAGTCCCACCATGGCTCGAACATCCTGCCAGGCGCCCTCGGCCCGTCACGGGAAAACAACGCGGCCGGCAGGCGCGGTCCGCTGCTCGTTCTCAGCGAGTCGGAGCCCGCGAGCGTACAAACAGTCGACCCGCGCGCGAACAGGCGGGAAAGCAGAGGGGCTCAAGTGTAAATTGACGTTAACTGGCAGTCAGGGGCGACTCGGTTACGCTGGCAAGGCTGGAACAGGTAGCCACAGGGGTGGGAGGCGCAGGCAAACATTGTTTCACCGTTGACCAAAAGGTGTCAGAGTGGGTCTGTTCAGTAGCATCAAACGCCGGCCGACAGCGGAGCGCGGGACGCTGGAAAGCTTCTTACGTCACAGCCGGGACTCCTGGAGGTCCGCAGACTGCCAAACCTTTTAGGACGATGGCGTAAGGAGAGGTCGATGATGCAAGCAGGCGCCTGGGAGGGTGTTCTGGGTGGCGAGGAACGTCAACAAAGAAGGCCTGAACTTTGTAGGTAGGTGGCAAAGCGGATCTCCATTCTATCTGGAGGGTGAGAACGTGAGGTAAAAAAAAGTATATTTGTTACGGGGGGTGGGGTGGGGGGAATCTCCAGACACTTTTGTGTTCTGTGCTGCTGTGCGGCCAGGCAGCTACCGCTACCCGAATGGCGCACTAAACAACGAACAGCAGCCGATGCTGAGCTTGGCCTTGTAGGGGGATGAAATTTCCACTGGACCCAGTCAGCTCAGTGCAGGCGTTGACGAAATTCGATCGACATTTTAAACACGTGTTTGCCTTCTTTTATATATCTTCTTAATTTCAGAAAACCTTTTAGATATACATTTCCACAAAAATCTGCTGCCGATGGGTTTCGATGGTTAAAAAATGAAACGTGAAATGTACAAGTTCATGCGAGCCAGGGTTAAAGATAAAAACAGCATTCAAACCAGTTTGCTGTGTCGCCCTGACCTCTGAAAGAAGCCACTGAACAACAACGTGCCCATAGTCGTTAATATGCAACACTAGAAAACAGGACAAATTTTTAAATCAAGAATATTTTTCTGAACGAAATTATTAACATTGTGTACATTATCACTCTCCCTCGTCTGTTTGTTAGTTAGACCATGCACATATATTCAGCACAGCCTCTGGCAAAGAAGCTACATTCTGATGTAAAATTGATGTCATTAAAGACAGCAGGCCTACCTTACAAGACAGTAGCCAACACGTCTTCTTTCACCCCGAGAAATTCGGCACTATATGTGGGGGGAGGAACGAAGGGTTTTACCTGCTAGGGAGGTCTTGGGGTTCTGACATGAACCACTACACAGCTAGAAAGTCCTCCTATCCAATGGTCGACTGGTTCAAACAGAGCGTCAGATACATACATTCTGTCAATGAGACATTCTGCGATACACTAAAACGTTACACAATAGGCTGATATGGAATGTTCCAAATGTGTACGCGGGTTTTTTTTTTCGTTTTGTAAATTCTTCAAGTACGTAGCATCACTTTTCACTTTCTCTCGGAAGAGTATGGCTACAGACGGTCCTAGCAACAACGCCCCAGTCAGTGAGTTGGGTGTCTGCCATCCTTTCCTCCGCACAGACATCTTTGATCAGGTTCCCCGCAACAGCCTGTGGACAAGACAACAACAGCAGCAACAACAGCTGTTCGCCGCCAGTCTTTGGAAGTCGTCTGAACCTTGGCTGTAAGCAGGATCAATAGTAAACTTCAAAGAAAGTTGCAAGAGCTTTGATTTTAAGCGCTTTAAAATGAACGTGGAGAGTCTGAAGACGTTTCTGCTCTTTTATAAGTTCTGTTTTCAAAGGGAATCTAACCAGTGCTAAACCAACACCTATAACGATTATGATACTATTAGTTAAGACGTTTCCAATGGTTACAGCTGGTGTCTAAAGCCCATGTAGTGCGCAAACGTGCCTCATCGGCAACCGAATTGTGAAACGCCTGCCTATAGCTGGCAGACACTTGGCGCGAGAGCCTCGATTTCGCTTTGAATGGTTTTCCGGAATCCTGACGTAGTAATGCCAAGTCGTGGTAATCATGGGTCGCATGTGCGCTGTATACGGCGGTGGGAACCACTCGGGAAGCAAATGCGGTGTTAGCACGCATCGTTTTCCACAAGTCGTTGCCGAAGACTTTGGTTAAATTTTGTAAAGAGGACACGGCAAGACTTTGTGCAACCCACGAAGTACCAAGGTATTTGTGGACTTCAGTTTACCGAAGACTCCTTCGAGGATAAATATATCCGGACGGTGAAGCTACAACCATTGGAACACAATGGTCACATGCAACATGGCGTTAAAAACAGCTTTAAAATTCAGCTCTTAAAGACTATATTAGTTTCCACAGTGTGTTTATCCAAGCATATACTTTATGAGGTGGAATTTATCCATAACATCTGGGCAACATTTCCTATATAAGACATTATTACTACAATATTATATTACTAGGGCCCATTCTTTGTTATTCGTATTAAACCGTCACTTCCGGAATTCCGCGAGCTCGTGTTATCTCTTCGCGTCGCTCGATAATCTTCGGAAAAGAGAGTCTGAAGCATTCTTGACATCGAGTTGTAGCAGCGGGACGGCGGCTTTGGTTAGAGTGATACATTTTAAACGAAGTATAGGCAACTCGCTATCGAACAGCAAAACTTTGTACCTAGGTGGTTAGACTCCCTAGGTGGTTAAAATGCCAAAGAGTAGCGCACACAAGTGTTAAGGGACAGTTGTTTAACCATTACAATACACGGTCACACTGTCCGCTACACATACCCACATGCACAAATGCGCGTGCAGATACACACCCACGCACGCCCGTACATACACGCACATACATGACCATGTTGCGTGTGTACACGTACACACAGGCACACGCACCCATGAACGCAGTCCAGAAGCCCTAAAGAGGTCCCAAGACACAAAGGTAGTGAGCGCTTTTCACAAGGTTTTCGTGCCTGTGTGAAAGCCGACAGGCAAAGGACGCGGAGCCCATGCCGGCCACCGATGTTTTCCCAGCTGCTGAGCTGGAAACGGGTGACAGTCACACCTCGTACCGGGCCCGTATAGCTGGCGGCACGCAGCGCTCCACTTTGAACTTTGAACGGTTGTCACCACTTCTTAGACTACTCTTTGCTTTGTCTCCACTCCTATAACAGCCTTTCTTTCTTTCTTTCTTTCTTTCTTTCTTTCTTTCTTTCTTTCTTTCTTTCGTTCGTTCGTTCTTGTTCGGGTTTATCAACGATGAACACAATTCTTCTTCGGCCCGTGCAGTTTTAGCGTATTCGTACTTGAGTTTGTTCGCCCGTGCATGCGTGTACTTTTGCGCCCGTGCATTGTTGTTTTCACGCAGGATTCCTTTTGCTGGTTTAGAGCAGTTGGGGAGTGGGTGGTTTGTTTTTCAACATCCAGATTTTGCTGATCAACAAAAGCTTGTCATGATTGGGTTTTTTGTTTTCATCGAAGACTAGAAACAGCACTCATTAACTGACGGGGAACCTCAGCGGAAAGTCAAGAGTGAGGGAGGAGAAAGAGATAAAATTATCTTTTTTACAGAAGCGAGGAAAGATAAAGTCAAGAGAAGGAGAGAGACAGAGATAGGGAGAGGGCTGCAGGCAGGGAATTAAACAGACAGACAGACAGAGGGACGGACATACAGACAGATTTAGACGGGGAAAATATTTTTCTCTCTGGCCTGTTCTAGCTAGTTGTAGTATCACATGGCGCAAGCCTAGTGGAACAAGAAACAACACTCGAAATAAAATGTCAAACGACGTTTCATTCTCCCCCTTTACCTCTCCCCCTTCTTCTCCGGTCTATCGCCGTTAATAAATCTGATATCTTGACAGACATGCAGTGAAAGCATTAGCCACCCAGATTGGTCTACCCGGCTTCGCTTGTTTTGCTTAGTTCTGCTGTCTGAGTGCCAGCGCCGGTACGATCACACACAACCCTTCGCAGTGAAAGCCCAGCCGCGGCTAATGTAAAACGCTTCGAGTCGTGGTCCTCAGGAGGGGCGCTCTACAGACTCAAGGGAGGCGAGCAAGACTACAGAATGACGTCAGATCAACCACAGGGGCTCCAGCGTCATTCCCTAACGTTTCTTACATTCCTTGCGTCTGTAAAACGTTCTTCTGGCACGATGTGTCTGATGTGTCTTGGGCCGTCAAAGAGTGCAAGGGAGTTATCTCCAGATCAGATCTTCGACTGGGGAGCTGGGGGAGGTCTGCAAAGACTGACCGCATTCTCCAGCCTCGAACTGTAGTACCTGCAAAGATGTTACAGCACTGCTACATCTTTGGTATCCGTATGGTCCGTGCACGCTGAAAGTGATGGACCCTTTATCGTAAGGACGAGAGATACGACAACTTCTTACAAGTCAGCTGATCCTAAGTCTGTTAAACACTTGCTGACTGCTTGCTTACCTTTGACCCGCTCCGGCGCAGGAAAGACCAGTTAAGCAGACTGAACGTTGCACTATCTTAAATAATCCAAGCGTGCAAGAAGACTGCAGTGTTTTTGGTATACCCACACAGCTAGAATACGCACAGAGCGTGAATACATAGCTGGAATACCCATACAGCTGAAATACTCACGCAGTTAAAATATGCACTTAACTGGAATATTCACAGTTGGAATACTCTAGGGGTTGGAATATACACACACTTGGAATACGAACACAGCTGCCCCGAAAATGGGAGACGCCGCACACGCACACACGCCACACAAAATGCACGCACAAACATGCTCGCAGACGTGAAAAATAGAAAGAAAGAAAGAAAGAAAGAAAGAAAGAAAGAAAGAAAGAAAGAAAGAAAGAAAGTAAGAAAGAAACTGGAGCTAAAGACCGTCCCAGATGTTACAATTTAAAGTCCGGTATAAAATTGAGAACTACGGCACAGGCTTTCGCTTATGTAGTTATTGCTTGCAAACAGAGGAGACAGTGCATTAGTGTTTTGTCAGTCTTTGCATTATTTGTTGTAACTTAAGATTTCTTGTGATGTAGAGAGCAATTATTTTTTTGTAATAAAACGTTCTCTACTTTTTTGTGGGTTGTTGGGGGGCGGGGGGGGGGAAGACGTCAGGTAAGACAGGTCAAACGATCAGAATTAAAGCCCTGTTCTACTATTGTTTATACTTGTGTTATTTGCTTACATCTATAAAAGGGTGTCTGTCACATTCAGACATTTATGTCTTACAGTGCTTTACACAAAACTTCTGGATTACTAGACAGACAGACAGACAGACAGACAGACAGACAGACAGACAGACAGACAGACAGACAGACAGACCAGTTATAACTGAGAACACGATGAAACTCGCAGGCAGCTTATTCCATTCACTTGATAGCTTCTTTGCCAGCATACTTGTGTACAAATACGTACCACTTGGGAATTAAAGCCCTTCAAAGTACAAGATGAATGATTCCAACAAGACAAAAGCTTACACCATATGCTTGGAAATGTTGACACATTAAAAAAAGAAGTTCCTCTCCTTATCGCGGATGTGCATCTAACGCAATCCAATTTAAAACCAAGTTTCAGCAACTTCCTTAAACACAGTTGGCTGCAAGTAGTCGCCTCCTTCCTGATTAATTGGTGGGAGTGGAAACTGTGTTTATCCTTCTGTGCTTTTTCTGTCCTTCCGCCACCGCCCTCTTTCACTCAGACTCTCTTTCAACTTTCACATTGGTCCTTTCTTTCCACTGCTTTCTCTCATCTTTCTCTTTCTCTCTTCCTTCCTCTGTCCCCTCTCTTCTCTCTCACTCTCTCCTTTCTCTCTTTCTCTCTCTCTCTCTCCTGTCGTGTGTCTTCCTTCCTTCTCCCCAACCCACCCCTACAGCTCATCTCTCCTTTCCATCCACCCATGCCATCCGTTTCCCTTCCATGCGCTCCATCTATCCTGCTCTCTCCTTCCCCAACCCACTTCTGCTTCCCTAAAACATATTGGCACGAGAGATACGCCGAGTAACAAACGTAAATAGGCACAAACTGCGATACGAAAACGTACCTTCTGCATTCTTGGAATGCCTCAATTGTGAACAATTGTGAATTGTTTTTCGTGTGTCCCAGATATGCTGACATGCATCAGCTTTGTATTCCTGGAAGTTATTACGAAAACTCTTTCCCAGATTTTGCGTATCAACATTATCTGCAAGCACTTTCCAAATCAAAGCAGAATCTAACTTGGCTGTTGTTATTGTCATTGTTGTTGTTTTGTATAAAGCACCTACAGGCTAATGCTGCCTGAATTAACAATTTGTTATTGCATTGTTGTTGCGTCTTCGGTTGCCGTTGTCACTGCTGTTGTAGTTGTCGTTGTCGGTCTCTTTTCTGTTGTCACTGTCGTAGTATTTGGCGTTGTCATTATTATTATTATCATCGTCGTTGTCGTCGTCTGTCTTTTCCATCCCTCTTCTCCCCGCCTCTCTGTGTAAGCAGCCTGGCGTTTGTCTCAGGACTAAAGTTCATTAGAAAGACATCTGAAGAGTGACGCAGAACCTCTGAAATGCAGTGCCCCTCCGAATTTAAAAAAACAAACCTGGGGATGGGAGGACTGGGGACTACTCAAGTCTAGGCAAGGTTTTCTAGGACAAAAAAAGTTTAAAACAAGGGAACTGGACCAAGCTAAGACATGACAAAGACAAAGACAATCTACATGTTTCGGGGCACTACCCCTTCATCAGGACGACACAAAAACGACGAAAAAACGACAACAACGAAAACAGAAGAAAAAGACTTAGCTTCAGTAGATGTGGCGCATAGGCTGGACAGCAGGAAAATGACTAAGGGACAGCGAGTAAACGGGGTTAAAAAGAGGGGCAGCCAATCGCCAGGTGGGTAGGGAAGGGTAGGGGTGGAGAGGGGGCGGGGTGGAGAGAGAAGCGTGGGTAAGGGGGGTG
>SMGT01004166.1:267380-279123 GCA_004794575.1 Lanistes nyassanus
GTTCTTCTCTAAACAAAAGGGTCAACAAAGCGCGCCTGACTGCGAACGCATTTCTCCGAAAAAAAAAATTATAACATCGAGAAAAACACGCAGCTAACCGAAAACAAAAATGCAAGCCGCGATATCGTCTGCTGTATCGGTTTTCAGCGAATACTGCAAGCCCGCGCCGGGCAGTTGTCGGTGACGTCATGAAGAGAGGAGGCAGCCTGAGAAACATGGTTTGGCTTCTATGAGTGTTCGCATCTCCCGTTCATACGGAAAACTGCACGTAAAATACACAGGGCCTACGGGTATTACTACAGTTCTTATGAGCGGAAATGCAGATACGAACACTCGTGCAAGCCGACCCTGGCACTTCCCTCGGCGCTGACGTCATTACGGCGCTGACGTCATTATTCTCGCAGTATTGTTCTGTTTGCTGAAGCGTGCGAAACCCCGGGTTATTTTAGACACAGTTATAATACTAAATTCAAATGCTAACAGCACAAAAGTACTAGCAACAATATGGTGTATTTTTTAAAAAAAACTACGGCAGACACGCTAATATTAACGTGATTTTTTTTAACCACTGTAGACGCATTTATTCTAACAACCATGTGGTGCTTTGTTTACTACACGCAAGTAAATATTTAGAAGCTATACTAACTGCATGGGATACATACATGTGTTTAATATTTTAGAAGATATGGAGTATGTTCCTGCATACTAATTAGATAGGTAGGCCTATTTGTCTGAGTTCCTTTCAGCGAAGAAACTATCTTTTGAAGACACACTGTTGGCAGCAACTGATGAAAGAAGAAATACAGTCAAATGTACATCTAAGTCGTACATCGCTGAGCCGCCCACATTGTACAGCAACGAGTGTAAAGTACGCTTTTTGTTAGCGGGACACCTTACACACTGCCCTCACGTGAAGTTTATCATTTTTCTTTCTTTCTTTTTTTCTGTCTTTCTTTCCTGTCCTTGTTGTGATTCATTCTTTATTGTGTTTGATCGACTCCCTCAAATTCGCGTGAAATGGTGCAAAGGCCTCTCTGCAGCCTCTCGTGTCGACTATTCCCTGCTTTCTGCCCCGTCTCTCACAGCCTCCCTACTCCTGAAGCCTCCTTCCCCTGCCTACCCCCACTGATATGGCTGCCCATCTGTTTCTGATAGGAACAATTAGCTCCCTTAGTCCCCAGTGCGCCAACAGGGAGGCCCAAGTTTTGCAGTTGTCTTTCCCTTGACGTGGCCTTCAGGGTAGTCTTACGACTTGGCGGCTTCCATTAGCTTCTCCTAGTTGCAGAAAAGCGGTTTTCTTTTTAAAAAGACCAACGGCATACGAAAGCCAGAGGAGTAGTTTTTAATCTCTCTGACGGACGCATAAATAAAATACGCGTTTGTTGTTATAAGAAAGAAAGAACAGATTCCATTTTCAAAATATTTATATCAATTGTCCATTAATGCGGAATCATTGACGATGCCCCATGAAAAGCACCAGCAATAACAGAAATCGTCTGCCATTGTTTAACTTTAGGATTGGCATGTTAAATCACAATTAACAAATAACAATTATTAACACAGACGCTTGGTGAAATATAGCATCATAGTCATAGCAGTTTAAATGAAATTATAATACAAATGTGTGGGCAATACAGTGGCAAATTGTGTAAAGACCTTTTTTCCAAATTAAATTATTTAAAATGTTGGGAGTGCATTTCATTTTTAAGCCGTATCACTTTTAACATTTTCAGGCAGAGAGCTGGGGGCTTTGACTACTGTAAAAGATATGCTAATTCACCTCGGTCTGTGGTGGCTAGCAGTCCCTGCTAACTAAAGCAACTAAAGACTCACCAAACAAAGCTGTGGCTTCGACAATCGCGTGTTTCTGTTGCGCTGACCGACTGACAATCAATTTACTACCGTGGACATCATCGTTATCTAAGTTATGCATATTGTATGGAGGGAAAATATATTTTCCTTAAACAATCAGATTGAAGAAAACGCCCCTCTTCTTCTCGTTTTCTCTGTTTGTCGAACTCAGCACTAAGTTGGCTTCTACAGTTCGAAACTGAAGACAGGCTCTCGGATCTCGGAGTATCTCGCCCGATTTTCGGTATCAACGGCATCAAAAGGGAGAGTTTCCGTTCTTTGGGCGGTGTCTAATCAAATTTGGTCCCAGTGGTTTCGGATCCCTCTGACAACTGGACGGAATTTTGGCACCAGACGCTCTTGCAGAGCAACGGCTAACTTTAGTTGCACTGGAATTTGAGGGTGGGGTGAGGGTAGGCGGAGCAGGACTAGGAAAAGGAGGGGTTGGAACGGGGAAGTGCAAAGAGGAGGGTTTTACAGACCCAGAACTGTTCTTTAGACTTCAGGTATAGGGCGAAGTGAAAAGGAGATCGAGAGACTACAAAATATAATTTAAATGGGTAGTTAGAGGCAGGCGGTGATAAAAAAAATAAAGAGTAAAAAAAAGTGGAAGGTGTTAAGTCAGTTCACAGAGTTCAACAAAAAATTGAATGAAAACAAAACGAAAACAAAGACGAAGAGCGATATCCAACAGCAGATTTGTCAAATTTTTACTCAACAAGACAGCGGCACACAGTTGCGTCTATCTGGACATTTCCATCCAGTGTTGACAAAACTAAGGCGATGGCGCACGAGCAGCTTTACCCGCACGTTTGAAGCGGACCTTGGAATCCCTTGCGGCCAAACGTGAACGGTAATCTCCTGAGAATGAATTTCGTCCGTTTTGATTACTGCAGGGTGTGTGTGAAATAGTTCGTGTTGTATGAACTATATATGTTAGTATTTTCATTATGCTAGTAGCATAACAGATGAACTTTTCTCAGTGTTTTCTATTACATTTGTAGCTCGAGCCGTGTGAGACTCGCATTATGCTTTTCAGGGCTTCCTTCAGACTAGAATCTGAAGCTCAACACAGGGAACTGGGGGAGGGTGGTGTGTATAGGGGTGGAAGGAGGAAAGGCACCAAAGGGCTGAAGCGATGGGAGGTAATAAGGTTGAACAAAGACCAGAGTAGCAAGCCGAGTCAGTTCTCTCTGGAACGTGGTAGGCAGAGTACCCTCCCTTGGATTATGATTTCCCCCGCCCCCCCCTCTTTAACTCACTTGTGACGGAGAATCCTACCTAGAGTAGGTCCCGGGGGGCCGGGCATTTTTAGCCTTTTTTCAAAAATTCATAAAAAAATCCCCCAAAACAATAAAAACATTATTTAAAATTGCTAACTAACTACAATAAATAAAGAAAACTCATTTCTTACCGTGTTTCTTGGACCTTGTTCCATAATTTTGTAAATCCTTTGATGGAAACACAACTGAAGTTGAAGAAATCAAAAAGTCCTCGCCATTCAGTCTCAGTGTCTGTTCGGTACTCTTCACTACACGTGCTCGGTCGTTTTTCTCTTCGTAATCACTTTCTTAGGTCTTTCAGGCACAAATGCTCTTATCTTCATCCACTTTATCACAGTAAATTTGCGAAACAATGTCATTTTCCTCTTTAGCGTGTAATTTGAAGCGCAAATCTAGCATTTCTCAAGTGACAGACCACACATAGACCCCCCCTTCAAATTATTGCCAGAAACGGATCTGATTGACAGTTTAAAACACAGAAAAGGGAAGCAACTCGTGAAGAAATGATTCAGCTTTCGATTGTAAGAGTTCTTTCCCTTAAAAGATTAGCAGATGACATTTTAAAAATCATAATTCGAACGGACTTAATCCCGCCCGTAAGGCGGAAACGTAGTGCCAATGGAGCGGGCTGTCGGTTATTCGCACGGTGTCAAAGAGTTAAAGATACGAGATCAAAGCCAAGCTTGAGGGGAACCCCTGGTTACTTCATTGCCTTCATGTCCCTGTTCTTTTGTGGGGGTGTGGGAGGAGGGATTTTATCTTCTGATTTCCTTTAGTATATCCATATACATACTTTAATCTTTTACTTTAAAGGCTGCTCTTTGTTTTTTTTCCCATTTCTCTGCATAGAGATTTTTTAAATTTTTTTTTACTTTTTACGTTCTGAGACTGTTTCTGTACATACTACATTAAATTTCATATTCTCTTTCCAATATAATTAGATCAACGCTTTAGAAATTCTCCCTTTAATCTTTTTCTTTCGTCTTAAATATCCTCAGCACTAAGGAGATCTGTACATAATTATTACATGCCTTCTCACTTCATAAACCTTCATAACTACTGACCCGCTGATTAGCTCTGATGATAAATAACTAGCTTTGCTTATATCGTTTATTATTTATAGTTTTACCATGAATAGCTACAGTGAGTGAGAGGGGAGGGGGAGGGAGAATGGTTGAGGTCCCTGGTCCATCATCTTGATCTTTTGCTAATACTAAAAGTAATCTTAGTAATCATACATTATTTAACAGAGTATTCAACATCCAAGTACATCTATTTATTTTAGAAAAGAACTTTATTATATTGACGTACTTTAGATGAACATTTCAACATTATACGAGTACACGAACCCATCAACATAATAGTGTATTTTCATTAGACTATTTAAGCTCAAGTACATCTAAGTATTGTGGAAGCAGCAGTGGTGGTAGAAATAATACAATGAAAATTCGGTTCTATCCCGTTCCCCTCCAAACAGAACGACTTGCTTCGCGTTTCGCTGTCCGTAGCAGCACAGTCAACAGTCGACTATTTGTTATGTTTCGGTCGTTTTCCATAAAAAACAACTAAAATTGATATCAATAGGAGGCCTAAGGAACCTTCCACCATCGTCACAACAAGTCAGTACACACGATTTTGTGGAGGCCTTTCGTAACTAGACGAATATGCTCCGCTGTGTTCACGGCCACAATCGAGGAATTAGAATGCCATTTCGACGGCTAAGAAAAGCTTAATAAGAGGTAGAATTTCGAGGATTTCTTTCAGTGCGACAGAGCTGGGACAAACCAAGCCAGTCAAAACTAGCGCTTTTTGAGCTAGCTGGAAAGGGGGGTAATTATACATAGATGGCATAAACTTTCCGCTAGATGTCCCCTGGCAGAACGTTCGCCTTCCCTAAACTGCAGCGAACGAAGAAAACATCTTAAACTTGCTAGAACGGAAGCGAGACGTCTGCTCTTTAAAACCACAGACAGTTCTAGTTACCTGCCCTTGCATCGCAGCACAAAGGGCCGCTACTGCTGACACTTCAGACGGAGAAGCAGGCTTACTGCTCTCCACTCCCTTACTATTGACTGCCTCACGCCTTTAGAGTTACGCCGCCTGGCAGTGAGTGGCCTCCGTCAACATTTGCACAGGCTCTGACTTCAGCTAGCGTGTGACTTTGTATTCCCACCCATATTTGGAGGGGTAGATGCCGAGTTCCTTTTTCTGTATACTGAATGCCCCACTGGTGGATTGTTGGTTATATCATTTTTAAACGGATCGTATTTTTTTGTAAATATGGCTGGTCACGTGCCTTGGGAGGTGCACGTATCCCCCCTCCACTTGCAATATGATACAGTAAGGGCGTTGTGCGAACCCAGACACAAGGAGGCTTTATCACAAATTTCTCCATAGCGCACAATGTCTGCTTCCGTTCTGGTTAATATTTTGTTTTGGTTCAACAGTAACATGGAGCACGCAGCTTTCTTACGCTTTTCTTTTCATGTCTTGTTTTGGGTTCAGCTCTTTCTTTTCCTAGCCCCTTCATTTTATTAGTTTTCCTTGATTTTTTGCTGGTTGCATTTTCGTACTCTTTTATTCGTTGCCCAAATTTGTTTTCATAGTACGTCCACACTCTCCTTTTGACGAAGGGGCGTATCAATGCTTGGAAAGGGAATGGAGAAAGAGAAGGAGGATGGGACAATTAAAAAAACTAGAATAGCGAGGTTGACAAACCTAAATGACTGATGACCTGAAATCTCTTAGTTAAAATAAAACTTTCAAGCTTCTCGTTCTAGCATCTGATCTCAAAGCAACATGAAAAAAGAAAATCCAGTTCCCTTTAAGATAACAGCCCTTGACATCGAATTCTCACATTGTCCTAGAGAAGTAGAAAGAATTAAAGGCTCACATTCTGTGACGTCAAGCGTGTTTGCCCTGCTTGTATTAAAACTAGGTAATTTTTTTCTGAATATGATTAGATAAAATTTTACTTTTTTTTAAAGAAAGATGATTAAAGGAGGGTCATAGTTATTAGGGTCAGTAGATGGCGTTTAGCATGGCGCTCTGTAGACATTTATATCATCCCGGCTCCCCTCCCGGAAGAAGTGGATTACAAGAGAAACTGAGTGTAAGAGAAACTGAGTGCAAGAGAAACTGAGTGCAAGAGAAACGGAGTGCAAGAGAAACTGAGTGCAAGAGAAATGGAGAGTAAGAGAAACTGACTGCAAGAGAAACTGAGTGCAAGAGAAACTGACTGGAAGAGAAACTGAGTGTAAGAGAAACTGAGTGCAAGAGAAACGGAGTGCAAGAGAAACTGACTGCAAGAGAAACGGAGAGTAAGAGAAACTGACTGCAAGAGAAACTGACTGCAAGAGAAACTGACTGCAAGAGAAACTGAGTGCAAGAGAAACTGACTGCAAGAGAAACTGACTGCAAGAGAAACTGAGTGCAAGAGAAACTGACTGCAAGAGAAACTGACTGCAAGAGAAACGGAGAGTAAGAGAAACTGACTTCAAGAGAAACTGACTGCAAGAGAAACGGAGAGCAAGAGCCGTTGGGCAGACCACCCCTGAAGCCAGCTCTCGTCGTTACAATGCGACACGCTTGGGTGGCGCTGCTTGGACAACACGTGACAGCCAGCCTCTGGCAGGGCTGCTTGTCAACCTGTCAGAATACCAATGTCCACTGACACGGTCGTGTGGTTTTGTGCATTGTTCTCTGGCCTGGGGAGGGCGCGAGGGACTCCACCCTGGCGCGCCTGAGACGGAAGTGGTGGGTGGAGGAGGCGGGAAGGAAAAAGAAGTTACTTCTCATCGGACGAGTCGAAGGACTTCGACGTCTTTTGTGACTCAGATGCCGTGAGAGGCCTTGGGATGACCTCAACCGCTGCTCTCCGACGACAGGTATCTTAAGAGCGGCAGGCATGCAGGAGTGGGTGAGTGGGGGATGGAGGGGGGTGTTGCTGAAGTTTGTTCGCTTAGTGGAAAGTACCTCCACCCTGCAGTGACCTCGCACTGAATATGACACCACGTTCGATGGTTCTCACCTACATGTCGAACTTCCCCACTTCCCCGTGAAGTCTAAGACGAATATTTCAAGACAACAGTTTCATATCATGATCTATCTTCTCACAGCATTTTCCCTCCTTTTCCTCTCTCTGTCCATCCGTCCGTCTGTCCGTCCCATTCTCCGCTCTCTTTCTCTTGTTTGAGAGGTGGCTGAGGGTCTCTGGGCACTTGAGTGATACAGGATTTCGGCCAGAAGCTTACGAACATTAAGGCAAATGAACCTTACGACCGTTCTT
This sequence comes from Lanistes nyassanus, assembly GCA_004794575.1. Taxonomy (NCBI): domain Eukaryota; kingdom Metazoa; phylum Mollusca; class Gastropoda; order Architaenioglossa; family Ampullariidae; genus Lanistes; species Lanistes nyassanus. The sequence goes on from SMGT01004166.1 coordinate 274,803, forward strand.
AATGACTGGAACAGCAGCTACGAACGTTCATGCAAGCCTGCGTTGCTACGACGTTAGAAACGTTAGAGATCTAACCACTAGCAAAGATATCGGCCAGTGACTCTATAAGCGACGATTTTTTAAAGAAGGCTAGGCGGAAGTACGTTTAAAGATGGCGACGCGCGGTGAAATTATCAGACAAATAAACATTCACATCAGTCCGATGATACAGAGCTTGGAAAGCACTCTCAAGAATGAAGCAAAGACCTAGAAAAGCACGCAAGGCGAAGACGAACATTTCGATTCCTATGTTTAAAATAATAGTCTTTGAAATCACTGTCCCGATGCTTGCAGTTCAAGAACCTCTTTCGCGTGTATCACATGTGTTCGGAATAGTTATTCACTGCAGGATGTCTGGGGGTTGGGGGTTGGGGGTTGTTTTAAGTAAAAAGGCTCCAGGGCTTTTCCAGGTGAAATCAAATCGCACTAGTTTTTGTTTATACACTACTGTAGTCCCACCCAATAAGGATTTTAAAGCGTAGGCTTACCCCGACAGCGATGTATATTGGAAGGTATCTGAATTTCAAGCAGGTTAAAATTATATACTTCAACAATTACATTGTCTTTTTTTTAACTATGCAATTTGTCTTTACAAATTTAACAGTTTAATTTTCATCTACCTATGGCACACAAATGCTTAATGCTTCCGCCCCGGAAAGACCTCCAAAATAGAGACCGCCATTTGATTGGCGCCGTTTTTGAATCTGGTGAAATGCTATTGTTTAAATTATATTAAAACGATCCTGATAAACAGTATAGCATTTTCTCTTCGTACATGATACATGATTACAGTGAAAAAAAATAGTAATGTTTCATCAGGTTCATGTAAATAGTCTGTTTTCATCGGGGTCAACCCTCTAATGTGTCTCGCTTGGTTTTGTTTCGCATGAAAAATAAAGATCCGCAGAAGATGGGGTGAGTGCGTGGAGGGAAACCGTGACAGTTTGGATACCACTTCCATCAAAACGATAACTTGTCTAACTTGCCGTCCTTATTTGAAGACAAAATCTTGAAAATACGTGCGTCTGGGGTCACAGAAAGGGGGAAAACATAACCACAATTAACTGATGTCATTTTAAGGTGTCTTCTCATACACGCAATTGGTATTTACATCTAGACATTCTCGTTTAAAGGCGAGGAAGCTGCAATGTAGACAAAGAAAAACAAATGGAAGAGTTTTTATTACGAAATGATTCATTAAAATGATGTATTATGTACGAAGCTAGAAGAAACAGTAATGTTTCATCACGAATATGCAAAACAAAATTTTCTTTACAATCATTTATAGCGTGCGACGGTCTGGATATAAGGGTTTCATCAGAATCGTGTAAAATATAGAGTTTTCATCAACATCATGTAGGTACTTGCACATGCTTACGGTGAAAAAAGGAATGTTTTATCAGGTTCATGTCAATAGTCTGTTTTCATCGGGATCACTCCTCACACACGTGACTAACAGGCAAGTAACTGTCGTCTGCAACACGTGGGGCGACAAAAATGTCATCTGCACTCCCGGCACCAGTGACCAGGCGCGTGCACACGTACATCATGCTAATTTCACACGTCACTGGGCGGTCGTAAACAACAGGCGGTTGGATCTAAACTACTGCCACCTGCAGAAGCTAGAAATGAGATAGCTCACCTTCTGCAAGTATGCGCATGGCAGCCTGTCAGACTCGGCACAAGCAGTGAAGGAAGGTCTGAGGTGCTGATATTTATGTACCTTTGTGCACGTGTTGTGAGAAATAAGGGAATTTAACATGAAGGTTTTATGACTAACAACTTCAGCTTGACTGGGTCAAAGTGGAGGTACCGCCTATCTATTTCAGTTTCTCTATTACATTAATCTTTCAGGGTGTAGGTGTGCGTGCGTGAGTGGAAAACAGAATGAGTTCCTGCATTTGTGTATAAAAGAGAGAGAGAGAGACGGACGTACGGACAGACGGACAGACAGACGATTACGTGGGAAGAGAAAGAAGAGCTAAAGATAAACAGGGACACAACAATGCCGCAAGATAGCTGAGTAGTTATGTTAGACGGTTCTTCTTTCACCTTGTGGGGAACGATGTCCTATTACTATAACCCAGCAAACAGACAGCTTCAGTAAGCTAACCAGTGAGAACAGGCAGTTTGAGGGATGGCCATGGGAAGAGCACAATATACTCTAGGAAATTATCTTAAGCCACTGGTGGATTCCACCCCCCCCCCCCCCCCCCCAGGAGTCCAATGCAATGATCACTGAAAGTGTCAAGTCTCCTAAATTCCTCGAGAATTCACATGAAGTGCTAAATATAGCACAGCTGATGACATTCTTTGGATATTCTGACCTGACCAGAAACAAACGCGTGACACATGTAATGTTAGCATAACGTTAGCATTGAAGTTTGCCCTTTCAAATACATGCAAAGGAAATCCAGGAAATTCGTAAGTTTATACGAACTTTCACATAAATGATTAAACAATTTATTATTGATCTGTGCATTAAGCGATTGAGCAGTTTCGTGGATTGGTTACAATTTTTCGTAGAGATCCAGGATCCTTCCTGCCTTTAAAAAAACCTTTCTTCCTTTCTTTACAGACGTGCGTTCCCTTGTTTTTGATCTGGATTTTCCTCCAAGCGGCACTCATTTGGTTTTTTTTCCCTTTCTTTCTTTTCTTTCTTTATAATGAATAAAAGGGGAAAAGATTAAACGAGTGACTGTAGCTTTGAGTTAAAATTAGTAATAACAAAGGAAACCGAGCCATTCTATATCACAAATATATGGTCCACTTTTAGGGCAAAACCCCTTCATCCGACTAAAAGAAAAATGCAAATTAAAAGAAACACGCACATTTGTTACGATCTAAAAATAAAAAGGGTATGAATGGCGTTCGCTTTCACAAAAGAAAAAAACAACGCAACTCTAGAAGAAAACATAACTGACACCATAATGACTTGCTTTAGACAATGGCGGTCTGATCCCGTACTCTGGTCTGCAGCCGAAAAAAGACCTCACAGGAAGCTGCCTTAATTAAGTCGTCTTCCTACCGATCGGTGACACCTTTCACTAGGCCGCCCTGTAATTTCTTACCCTTATTCACTTCGGGGCACACCCAGCATGCCATGAGCTCGACTGTGCGGGCGTGCGTGTGTGCATTCGTGAGGATACGTGCACGTGTCTGCGTGTCAGGAGCACGATTCAATCTCTCACACAACCGCGCTCCCTAGCCCGAGCCGTTCCAACGCCACCAAACAAATCTACACACACAGATACGGGGAATCCCACTACCTATATTTATTTTGCACGTCGCACACTCTCATACTGTTAAAAATATACAGAAAATCTCTCTCTCTCTCGCAATGCTATTATAACCAGACTTGAAATTCTCGCTAAAATTCTCATTAATTTACAACATCTTAGTATTCTCGCCTTATTGTGGCGCCGTTGTTGTCCTGTTAGCTATTGTGGTGCAAATGTTGGTTTAAGCGCAGCTGTTTTTCACAATTATGACTATTATTCACAAAGCATTCACCTGGTGCAACAGATAAGAAAAGTTCCTAAAGGCTATGGACAGCAGGCAAAAATAGCATACATTGTCTAGAGTCAGAATGATAGAGTACAGATAGTGTTTTTAAACACAAAAAGCTTTTCTATAAAATTATTTGTAATGAGGTAATATATTAAAAAAACAAGGTAAAAGAAAATCACGTTTACCTGGTTAGCATGTGAGAGACGGACGATAAGAGAGAACGTTATCTTCATTACAGTTTACGCATCTGCTGCATGTCACAAGTGCAGCTGTTGTCCTGCTATCAGTCTATTGTGGTACAACTGTTGTCCTGCTGTCAGTCTATTGTGGTACAGCTGTTGCCCTGCTATCAGTTTAGTGTGGTACAACTGTTGTCCTGTTGTCTTACTATCCCTTTATTGTAGTACAATTGCTGTCCTGCTATCAGTTTATTGTGTTACAAATGTTGTCCTGCGATCACTTCATTGTGATACAACAAACTGTTCTGTTGTCAGCCTATTGTGGTACCACCGTTAACCACCGTACGTTTAACTGTACTCAGCATTCTGCGATCCCAGAACCAGCAAAAAGATCGCACACTTAATTAGTATGTACAAACACCCCCCGCTCTGATCGACTTATTCAGTATGTACAAACACCCCCCGCTCTGATCGACTTATTCAGTATGTACAAACACCCCCCGCTCTGATCGACTTATTCAGTATGTACAAACACCCCCCGCTCTGATCGACTTATTCAGTATGTACAAACACCCCCCGCTCTGATCGACTTA
>SMGT01004166.1:279233-301331 GCA_004794575.1 Lanistes nyassanus
CCGCTCTGATCGACTTATTCAGTATGTACAAACGCCCCCCGCTCTGATCGACTTATTCAGTATGTACAAACGCCCCCCGCTCTGATCGACTTATTCAGTATGTACAAACGCCCCCCGCTCTGATCGACTTATTCAGTATGTACAAACGCCCCCCGCTCTGATCGACTTATTCAGTATGTACAAACGCAGCGGGCATAACGCCACAACGCGTACGAGATGAACCTACCTGTGACACGTAGCTACAGATACAGTAAACAGCCGCACGTACAATCGCGGTACAGACCCTCAGGTGCTAGGTACCTGCCTGCCTTTAATGACGTGTAGGTCAGTTGACCCCGGGTCACCTAGTCCCTAGTCCTGTCGAGAGGACGAACTCTTTGATCTCTTCCAAGGCGCACTTCCAGCACTTTTGCCTCGGGAGGAAGAGGTTTTGGTAGACGAAATATGGTCACCGCTTCCAAAGTCCAATGACCCCCCCCCCTTCACCCTGCCGAAGTAGGACGCCACGTTACGTGACTAACTACACCCCCTTCCTGCAACGGGACTCGACCCTGCCCCCAGGCTCCTCCTACCAGTGTGCGAGACTGTTATTAGCAAATTACCCAGATTCGCAGTTTGTCTCCGCGTCTATCCCGGGAAGATGAATGGACCACGTGTCCTGTGTCAGATAGATGGGCCCGTGTCACGATCGGTGGGAAAGGATAGCGCAGACTGCAGGAAAGATCGGGGAGGGGCGTATGAGGGGGAGGGGTGAAGGACGGGGTGGAGACGTTAGACAGCCGAAACAGGTTTGTTTACGAGCCGTTAACTAACGTCCAGCGAAAGAGAACTGGTGGAAACCGACACTCTAAGATTGCAGCTGACTAAAATTGGATTCAATAAACACTAGAAACAGGAAAATGTCGGGATTTACGCACGACATAACGTGTATTTCGGCTGACTGGCTTTCCAAATCTTCGCAGGATGCGATTGTGTTTTCTCTGACGAAATTTCATGGCGTTCGCAAACGTGTACGTGTGGGGGTTTTTTTTTTTGTGGTAAAAGTATTCACAGACACACACACACAAAAAGACTCTCAGCTTTTCCTGTCTGAACTTGTCCATTTTCCAATGCTTGCGTTTTCCACATTGTTACACAGGACTATTTGTATCGACAACGTTTGTCAGGCTAGTAAAACTTATCTGAAAGTTCGATCCTTCTCGGTGTAGGTTACCTGCAATGTTTCTGAATAACTATCTATATGAAATGTGTCTCTGTGGTAGAACATCCTCATAACCATTGTTGTCTCTGGGCAGGTAGGTAGGTAATCGTAGAGGGACAGTGCTTCCACCTCACGATGATTTGGGACTATGGGAGAGGAGATAGATAGGGTCTACTACTATTTTATGCACTGAAAGCCATCAGACTGATAGCAGCAGTAAGACTGCAAGTATAAAGAGAAGTTTATTTGTGGATATAATCCTTGGCTGTTCCTGGATTCGAACCAGCAACATTCACATGCTAGTCCGTAGAGCTGTCTAGCCCGTGGTAAAACACTTAGCCCATATATGTTCCGGACACATCGTCCAGCAAGTCTTGCAGTGACCGTCCGTTACTTCATTGTTAAATTTCTGCCTTAATATCTCAATGTGATCTCGGTTCTATTGTCAGTAAGTCTATTAAGTCTATCTCAAATGACCAGATATGTCTGATTTTAAAAGTAGGGTTGGTGGTGGTTATTTAGAGGGACAGTGCTTCTAGCTCGCGATGATTTCGCACTACGGGGGGCCGGGGGGGGGGTGACATGCCGGGCCTTACCTTTACTTACTGGACTCGACTTCTCCAGAATTCCTGTACAAACTTTTATGATGATCTCGTAAATGTAGACTTAATTGAGCAATCGTCACCAAAACCTGTACTGCCTCAGGTCAATGGTTTCTACACCAAAGGGTGACGACGCTATGAAATAATGAGAATAACTAGAGAAATCTATCGAGGGAAAAGATTATCATACTCTGACCCGTTCGCTCAGTCTCACACAGGCATAACACTTCTTGCTCAAGAGTCCCCACCCTCGTAAAAACACAACTGCAGCGAACATATTCTGAATACAGTTCTAGGTGTAGACGAAAGGATCAACATATGCAAGGAACATATTCAACATATATTTCAAACACTAACTGGCTCAACAACATCAAATATATCTACAGATTATTTACAGAGAATCACCGTGCTCGTGTCTAGGGTAAGACGCTGCCTGATTACGTCATAACAGGCGGTAGCAGACAAAGAAGATAATCAAACTCCAGAGGGCAAATCAAACTGCAAAACGGCCTATGATCCCGCTCTATACACAAATACAGTAAGTGACCGACAACAGAGCTCCTACTCTCGTCACTACAAAACAACTACTTCTGCGATACACAATTCCAAAGCTATTCAACGACCAACAATGAAGCTAGGACACTTCCACGACCAGCACTTCCCCTACCTCCTCTTGGCATATGCCCGGCCTCTAGCTTAACGTCTCCTGTCTCCGGCAGGATAAAACCACCTATCTTAAATCAACCCGAGTCCCAGACTCTAAGATAAGTTTATGGTAAGAGCAGTCCTTAACTTATAAGGCGCATCCAGCAGTCACTTACGCGTCTGTTCGTTGACGTGTCGGCGAAATACTTCCAGTGTATTTAGAGTGAGAACTGGAGCTACTCTTCCAACGGCTAAGATGGCGAGGGGCAGAGGTCCGTGGGTCTACACGTGTCAGCTTCTCTTGTTCTTCCTACTTCATCTCTCCTGTGTCTCTATCTGTGTCCGAAGCTCGATTCCGAGTGTCTCTCTTTTCCCAGCTTAAGTACTATGTGCTCTCACGCCTTAAACTCGATTAAACGGGTACTGGCCGGCCTAGAGCAGCTACCCACATAGCGTCCACCTACCCGGTGTCGAGAAAGGGAGGGGCGAACAGGCTTACCTAGGAGTGACATGTGACAACCTAGGAGTGACATGTGACAGGGGGATGGGTTTATTACTAAACTATGCACTGAAAGAACCACCAGACTGATGGCTGCAGTAAGATGGTCAGTGCAGACAGACAGTTTAATGTGCGGGGAAATGGCCGAATGGAGTTTGCACGATGTTTAACTCCAGGAAATAATCCTTGGCCACACCAGGATTCGAACCAGCAACCATCCATCTGCTTGTCCGCAGCTCAACCAACTGAGGCAACCAGGCCCCCAAAAAGTACGGTAACTTTCTCTAAGCGACAAATGCCCACGGCAGCTATTCCCAGGATACATGCTGTTTGTTTTCCCCGAGTCCCCGGGGTATGCCGCATCAACGTCTGTGTTCGACGTAACTTCGTGTTAGATGATTAACCAGATGACACCACAGCCCGGATCGCCTGGTCCGACACTTTAAAAGCGTTACGCTAGCCTCTGGCAGGACTCCTATAGTGTGAGTCGACTCAGCTTACTGACTGACATAATGATGAGCCAGGCAGCAGCAACAACAGGCGGCTCCTAGCAGTCAGACCTACAGGATTGCTGACGTCATGGCTTGTCTCGCGATCCTTTCGTCTACACCTAGAAATACCTCTAGGGTCCACAGGCTTAGCCTATAGTCACGACGGTATGATCACTGATCTACATCTGTGTTAGGAGTACCGTGGAAGGATAACGCCGAGACAATTTCGGGGAACGTGCGTGTAGCTCGGCGCATGTGCGCAGATTTCCCGCTAAGTGTCACGCGTGCTACGTGCAGCGATACTGAGCGCGGACGGAAGTATCTGTTAAGTGCGTTGTTTCGTAACAGGTCATGGGAGATGAAAGGGTACCGACAGCAACACAAGCGTCATTATACCTAATAGACCCCACCCCTACTCCTCCTAATGTAAAATCGCCGCTAGGTGGAAGCGCTTCCCTCTAAATTTACCAACCAATCGTCTGTAGCCTCTTGGTTAGCGTGCTTCGTTAAGACTACGCTGTGCTTTGTCAACGTAATGTTGTAACGCTTACCTTAATATCATATTAGTTCTTTTTTTTTCTTTCTTTCTTGTTCTAGCGGTTCTCCAAGTACGTTCAGTGATGTCCAGCTAACAGGAGTCCTGATAACACGGCTCCATTCTGAGTTGGTTAGGAGGAAAATTGACCAACACAAGAATACTTTTTTTTCCGTTCCACTGGAACCCGATCGTGTTTAGAGGGCTGCACTTCACTTGGAGAGGTTCCGACATTAAGACATTGTTCCGAAATCCCGCACAAGATCTGCAGAAATAAATTGGAAAAGATGATATATACTGCGGTTTTATGTTTAGGTCTTGTAATTCTTATGATCAAGGAACATGCAAAACAGCTACAGTGCAGATCTGCACAGTCTTAAAGCACGACACGGGTTTTTATCCAAACCACATTAGCCCCCTGTACTGTCCTCCCAGTTCTTTCTGGTGCTCCTATCTAACTTGTTCGTCAGCCAGTAATTTTCCCCGCATGACCCGTGCAGCGGTATCACGGCGTACCCCGACCCTCGTCATTACGACTTCCACTGCCGGTAGGGCCGCAAGCAAGGAGACCGAGTTTAGCAAAGCGCACGTGCAATTCGCTGTCGCCTGCGCGTGGCCACCCGCTTTGCCTGCCTGCGGAGAGCACGGAGCCCAAGAGGGAAAAAAAGGGGCAACGCGGACGAGAAACCTGATCCGACTTCTACTTTTTTCCCCCTCCCCTTCCTTTTGGTTGCCCCACGTCGTTCTCCAGCGCCAGGTCAGTTCACCGACCTACACCGACAGTCTATCCACATGGTGAAGACTCAAAGCGGAGTTGTCACAACACACCCATTCACAGCAGTCGACGCATTATAATGCGATTAAGAGCTACACAGTAAGAGCTATACAGTCCTGTCTGCTCCCAGTAAAGGCTCATATGACATGTTCCGAATGTTTACGTGTTCTTTTTGTTGGTTTTTTTTTAAAATCCTACCAGCACATGGCATCTCTGGGATCTCTTGTCCTGAGGAGTATTCTGATCCGGTTCGAAGGCCTATTGGACTCATGTCTAGGAGCAGCAACGCGGCAGACCTGATGGTCGCGGACTTGCCACAATATCCAGAACAAAGCTGGCTGGCCTGGCTGTGACGAGCACCTTGACATACAACCCTGGCCGCCTCGGTGGTCTTAGGTTATGACGTCTGCTTCCAAGGCAGGAGGTCGGTGGCTCGCGTTTTCTTCCCGTCTTTCGTGTATGCAAAGTAGCTCCTACGCCACCCTACAACGTGTGCACATCTGACCCAGAAAATGATTGAGGGTACCTCAGACTATGGAGATGGGGGTACGTAGCAGAATAATGGTAAATACGGGTCTTCATACCGGTATATGCTGCAAGAGACACAATGAAGTTAATAATATAAATAATAATTATATTTTTTATCAATTATATATTTTATCAATTAAAATACAGTGTTCCGAAACTGTAATTAGAACCCTACAACTATATTAGAGGCTATCCCTTACATGCAAGTGTGGTTAAGATTAATTTTTTTGATTGAATAAGGTTCGAGCATTTGGACGTAACATCAGCGGGAACGCGCCAATCTGCCCTAAGTGAAGAGTTGCGGTCAACACTTTGTCCGACCTAGAGATAGAACATCAAAACTTTTCAGTAAAAACTAATTTTGGTTTAAGAAGTTCGAAAACTTAGTGACAATATCATAGAAGATGATTACAGGTGAAACTGACTCTAAAGTGACTGTCACAGCCATTCACGCCTGCACGCAACCCGTCACACACACAAAGGCCGTGGTATGTTCTTTCTACTACACAAGGGGTTTACAACACAACACACGTGTAAAAATTCAAGATAGGACACCCTCTAGTAATTTATTGGAATCTGTCTTGTTGATCAGTTTTACTTTCCCCTTATGCACACCTTAATCGATAACCGCAATTGCAACCGGGTAACAACGCTGCCAGTTCTACACAGAAGAGGCCGCATTGTAGGAACACTGCGGCGCTGAGATAGTCCGGTTGCGGCCAAGAAACGGCTGCATCAGGTGAACAGATTTGTAAACATGAATCGACCTATACTCAAGTTTCCCAGGATGACGCTGTTTTATAGCGAGTCTTCACGTATGACTGAGCAGTGCATACAGATGACAGATCGAACTGTTTAAATATACATTCGGCAGAAAGAAGATTTTGCCAATGTGGATGAAGACAACCATCACATTGGTTTTTTTTTTAATCTGCGATGCATTTCTCGTAACATTTCTAGAGTTTACCCAATAAAACATCTTGCAAACGTCGATAAGCTTTATTTGTTGATCTTAAGTATCTCCTGCCTCAATCCTTGTTGTTGTTCAGCACAGGGTATAACGCCGGGCTACAAGCAGCACAGACGTCTTTTGCCGATATTTGACACAGCATCGAGAAAAAAAATCCTCTCCATACAAAAAAGTGGAGTAAGGGAGATTTTTTTAAAAAAGGGAGATAAAAATAGTGGGCATATCTGGTTTACTCAAAAACTAGCAACGGCACACGCGCCAGTTCAGGACCTTGTCCACACCTGTTGTAGCAGAGTGCCCTCCCCTAGCAAAGGGAGATAATAGGAAGGGAGGGAAGCAGGGCTAGTAATGACACTTTTACCTGACGCGGTGCGCGGGTTGGTAACTTTGGAATCTTCCCTGTGCCGTCGGCTGTAATCCCGTCGGAGAGAACTCTAGTCACGTGCGCTTTCCTGCCTCGCGGGTTCGATGGATCCTAAAACCACAGAACTCGGGTTGTTTGGTTTTGGGATGAAGAGAGATGCGCCCCTTGCAAGAAAAATGGAAAAGGAAGTTTGTTCGGCGTTGTATGCGAATGACGGCGAATGACGACCTCATTCACAAAAGAACGATTTCTAGGAATGGCCAAAAGACAGGCAGACAGGCGGCAGAAAGCCGGAGGCATGGATCTAGAGGAAAGAAATGTCGTGGGAACAGAAAGACAGACAGGCAGGCAGGCAGGCATTGTATCTTCAAGCTTACCAGTGCTTGTATCCTAATCCTACACAACGTATCCTACATATATTTAAAACTGCGTCGTTCATTATTATTTATAATAACCTGTATCTGAATGACTACATTTGGTGTGTCCAAACAGGCGCCACCTAGTGCTCAGTCTTAAGACTAAAGGTCATAGTCTTTGGTCGTCTCTACATAGTGGGTGCTCTGAGGCTAAAAGTAAATCCGGACCTCATATAAAGCAGATGAAACAGAGAAAACAAGATAGGCCAAGAGAGCGAGAGAAGAGAGGGAAGGCAATGGGGTAAGGGGAGATAAAATAGTAGAAAGATAAAAAGAGGAAGCCGCTGTGGGGAGAGTAAAATGTAGCAGATAATGGAGAGATCGCAGAATCAAAACAGAAAGGAAGGCAGAGAGAAATAGAGAAAGGAGAAGAGGTGGGTCTTGTGCATCACGTGGTCATTCTTTTCTCGTAAGCAAAGGCGAGATTGAGGTAAGTGGTTTTGTCATTGTGTTTAATGGCGAGGCGGGTGATGTAGGTTGGTATTAGATGTTATAGTAAGCCTAGCTCAAACAGAAGGAAATTGCGGGACCCCTAGAGTTGAAACGACTTGTAACAAATATTGTCTTGATTGTAAATACTCGCTGTTTCTATCAACAATACATTCTTCTATTTTGTGTTCTCTGTATTACGGTCTTTTGTTATTCTTTATGGGAGACTGTAGGTGGTGGGGGCTCGGCCATATGATTGAGAAATCGTATCAATTAATTTTAGTAATACAGTGATAGTTCCACCTACGCACATGTCACACTCTTGACGGTGGTCATGAGAGCGAGGAGAGCAGACGACCCGTCAAGAGCAAAAAGAAATCTCCCAAGTTGTGACACAAACCACGTACCTCAATCTCACCTTTGCTTACGAGAAAAGAATGACCACGTGATACACAACACTCACAGAACACAACACTCGTTCCCGAACGCTTCTTACAGTCCGCACGACAGTCTGTACGTTGGAGCGCTCCTTCCTTGGATATATTCCAGTAGATACCCTGAAGACCTCCCGAACACCTCCACGTAACAGCAGACTTCGATGCTGACGATCACACAAGCCACAGAGGATATGACGTTTTCCAAAGGCTGACACACAGCCCCTTGAGCTCACCCCAAGAGCTCGGTTACAGGCAGCCTCCTTGTAAGGCTGGACCTTCGCCCCCTGCTTCAGACGGTTGTCTTATCCGCGGTCTTCGGTCTCCCTCCTTTAGTCTTTTCAGTCTGTTTTCTCTCGTTTTCTGTGCATCTCCTCCACATTTAGGTTTATCTTCATTTAGGTATCACTTCTCCCCATTTAGGTTGATATTCCTGCCATTTAGGTACCTTGTCTCTCCATTTAAGTCTTTTTATCCATTTATGTATATCTTCCCTAAATAGAGAGAAGAGATACCTAAATGGGGAGAGGAGACGCCTAAATGAAGAAAAGACATACCTTGATAGGGAGAAGAGATTCTTAAATTGAGAGAAGATACACTTAACTGGAGAGAAAAAAGCAAAATAGGGAGAAGAGAAACTAAAATGGAGACAGGAGATTCCTGAAAGGAAAGATGCGATACCTAACTGGGGAAAAGACAATCCTGAAAGGAGAGAGGATATACCTAACTGGAGAGAAGGGATACGTAACTGGAGAGTAGACATACCTAAATAAGCGGAAGAGATGGCTAACTCGAAAGAAAAGAATTCTAAATGGATAGAAGAGATACCTAAATGGGGATAAGATATACCTAAATGGAGAGAAGAAAGCCTTAAATACAGGGAAGTGATACCTAAACGGGGAGAAGATATACCTAAATGAAGATAAGACAGACATAAATGTAGATAAAGAGATACCTAAAAGGAGAGAAGAGTTACCTTAATGGAGAGAGAGAGAGAGAGATACATATAAATGGGGAGGAGAGTTCTTTAAATGGAGAGAAGATATACAAAAATGGGGAAAAGAGATCCATAAATGAAGAGAAGAGATACCTAAGTGGGAGAAGAGATGCCTAAATGGAGAGCAGAGATGCCTACAAGGAGAAAATATTTCGAAATGAAGAGAATGGATAGGAAATGGAAGGTAAATATACTTAACTGGAGAGAAGAGATGCCTAAAAGGAGAAAAGATACTTACCGGGAGATAAGAGATACCTAAAAGGATAAAAGATACCTAAAAGGAGAAACGATACCTAAATGGGGAGAAAAGATAATGAAATTTGGAAAAGAGATTCGTAAATGGAGAGAAGAGACACCTAAATGGGGAGAAGATATACCCAAATTGTGAGAAGATATACCTAAATGGGTGAAGAGATATCTAGCTGGAGAGTAGACATACCTCAGTAGGGAGAGGAGACAAGTAACTGGAAAGAACCCTTTCTGGATGGAAAGAAGAGATACCTAAAGGGGGAGGAAAGATATCAAAATGGAGAGGAGATATACCTAAATGGAGAGAAAAGATACTTAAATGGAGAGAAGAAATACCGAAATGGGGAGATGATCTACCTAAATGGAGAGAAAAGATTTCTCAATGGGGTGAAGACACACTCAGATGAAGACGAGAGATACCTAAATGTAGAGAAGATATACCTAAATGGAGATAAGAAAGACTTAAATGGAGAAAAAAGATAACTAAATGGGTGAAGAGTTACATAAATGGGAAGAAGAAATACCTAAGTGGATAGAAGGGATACCTAAATGGAGAGAAGAGATACCTAAATGGGGATAAGATATACCTAAATGGAGAGAAGAAAGGCTTAAATAGTGGGAAGTGATACCTAAACGGGGATAAGATATACCTAAACGAAGATAAGACAGATATAAATGTAGAGAAGAGATACATAAAAGGAGAGAAGAGATACCTAAATGGAGAGAGAGATACATAAATGGGGAGAAGAGATGTTTAAATGGAGAGAAGATATACCTAAATGGACAAAAGAGATGCCTAAATGGATAGAAGAGATACCTAAATGGGGAGAAGATATGCCTAAGAGAAAAGTGATACCTAAATGGGAATAAGAGATACCTAAATATAGAGAAGATAGACTTAAATGGACAGAAAAGATACCTAAATGGATAGAAGAGATACCTTAATGGAAGGAAGAGATTCCTAAATTGGGAGAAGAGATTCTTAAATGGAGAGAAAAAATACCTAATGGAAAAAATAGATACATAAATGGAGAGAAGGTATACCTAAATAGGGACAAAAATAAAAGGAGAAAAGAGAGACCTAACTGGAGAGAAGAGATAACTAAAGAAAAGAAATACCTAATTGAGAAAGGAGATACTTAAATGGAGATAACATATACCTCAATGAGAAGAAGAGATACCTAAATGCATAGGAGAGATACCCAAAATCTAGAAAAGAGATACCGTACTGGTGAAAAGTTATGCCAAAATGGAGAGAAGAAAAACCTAAATGGAGAGAAGTGATACATAAATAGAGAGAAGAGATACCTAACTGGAGAGAAGAGATACCGAAATGGATAAAAGAGATGCCTAAATGGAGAGGAGAGACACGCGGGAGGAGGATGGTTGATGAAAAGGGGTGAACTGACAAAAAGGGGGAAAGGGGGAACAGGGAGAGAGATGTAAGTAGAAATAGAATGAACAAGGAACATTAGAGAGGGAAGGAGGGAAAGAGCGTTTCATACACACGTCCATCCAGCAACAGTGACAGCAAGCACGGGACAGTCGGTAATCGAGCCGTGTAATCAGCCTGGGTCTTGGCTGTCCCACACGCTAACCATCCGGGCCCCTGCCCGCTCCGCCCAGCCAAGACGAGGCTCGCGTGCCATACTCTCGCGTGATGAACGTGACGAGACCCAGGGCCCGTCACCCGGCCGCCCGCATGTCAGCAGCCACTCGTCGTCTGCCTGCTCCTCCCTCTTACCTCCCAACCCTTGTATTACGTCTTCCTTCCTTCGGCTCGATCGCTAATAACGCAAGACATTCATCGACATCGAGAATACGGAAGACAATGAAAGACCGTCGGCCTGCCCGTTGTAAAAATCATCCTGTCCTCCAGTCCAAAAAAGTTTTTCGCTATCCGTGACAACAATTACTTAAGCTCCAAAGCGGTTCCAGATTATTTCTTTTTTTAATCTCAAACATCGACAACAAAAATTGAAACGCTTTTGTCAGCTATCTTTGGTGACAGAAATGCGCCGTCTCTCGCGAGACTGTCGTCGTTTGGCGACGTCGTCATAGCTGTATGCATAGCTGACTTGGTCATGTTTCTGACTTCATCGTTTTGTTAACGTTGCCATCTTGCGCAATAAGTAAATCCTATTTCCACTTCGTCGTTTTGCAAACATCGTCACTGTGCGACTGTCATCTCCATAATCTTGTCATCATGAAAAATTTGTCATTTCGCTGTCATGATAACGACTTCGAGTTCTCGCCCTGTGTAACATCGTAATTCTTTATTGTTTGGTTATATGCCATCTTAAGTCTTTGTTACGATGCTGACATTACTGTCTTGCTAACTTCGTTCAAACACTGAGCTCTCCAGTTCCCCTCATTCCCCCCTCCCCCTCCAACCATACAACTTTCGTAAGGAGGAAGCATATACTTTGTAGGCACATGGCCCCTTACACGTTAACAGGAAACATGTACATTTTGTGTTAATGCTATCTTAAGCACGAGAGGGGGTGGGGGCATTTTTCTTAAATCCTGTGTTTACGTAAAGAGGAAACACACATACATCTTAAGCAAAATGCCTCTTTATATGACGAGGAAGCACGTGTAGATGTCGGGTGGATGCTCAAATTTTGCGTTCCAGAGCATCGTCGAAAATAATTTAAAAGACAACTCCAGAATCTAGCTACAGAATTCCATTCTACAAGTCATTATAGTGCCTGTACTATAAAAATAAAATTCATTCTTTACCAAGCTACAATCACGTGAACGATAGCTCTAAAATGAGCTTTCTATTACGATCACATCAAGGAATGGGAATAAAATCATGGTGAAGCTAGAACGTGGATCGTATAGCCACACCAAGCATAGTGTAGCTAAATAATGGACTCATATATAACTGCTGACTGGTATTATGCAGCTCAGGGCTGGCTTGCATGGCCTTTCGTATCTCCTGTTCTTGCGTACAGGTTACGTAAAAATTACAGTGCCTTATGACCACTCCTGTAACCCGAAGTGCAGATGTGACCCCCCCCCCCCCCAGGCAAGTCATTCCTAGAGTAGAATTGTATAAGTATAAAGGAAGATTGTCTGTTATATAGCACATTCCCCTGTTGGAGCCCCATAGATAAATAGATTGACTCTAACAAAGCCTTCCCAGCAAGCAATGTTTTTGGCCAAAGGTCTGATCAGGGATGGCTTGCATGAACGTTCGTATATGCACTTGTCATCTTAAGAGCGGCTGTAAGGCCAATCCGAGTGTACACAATGCAAGTATATAATCAGGTTACATAATGAGTGTACAAAACGAAGGTACATAGGGAGGCAGAGGCGGCTAAGGGCGTGGGTGTTAGTTGCTTAACGTCCCGCTGCAAACGATCGAGGTGGATATCAGGAAGGTGTTGCTTAGACAAAGTTTACGTGTTTACACACGTGGGACTGCTGTCACAACACAGGCTTCAGTCTCACCCAGTCACATTATACTGACACCGGGTCAACCAGTCCTAGTACTGTTCCCTATAGTGCTAGGCGTCTGGCAGGGCAGCTAATAGATCGCCAATTTTTGAGTGACTCGGCCAGAGCAGGGACGCCATCCACCGACCTCGGAAGCGGACGCCTTAACCACTGGACCACGGAGGCGGCTGAGGCGGTATAGGGAATGGCATGCACACGCATATTGGTAGCACACACTGCTTTTCTAACCAGAAGGCGTTTAGGACAGTACCGGGATCTCTGATCACGGTCATCCGAACTTGAGATAGCGCCCATCTCCCTGCGTGGTTCCAACTCTGTCCTACTCCGTGTCTTTTACTGGCTGACGGTTTCCGGTGCACGTGTCGCCCGGAACTTTGGCCCGCTTGAGAGAAGTGCCCTCACGGACAAAAGGCCGGGCGCGTGCCATGCGCCTCCCTCGCGCATGCGCGCACGTGCCACTCGTGATTGTGAGCTCGCTATTCCCGCCCTCCAGCAAGCAGATACGAAGTGAACAAATGATACAAGGTTATGCCGCGAACTAGTAAGGCTGTCCTCGCGACCCCCGCATACGGTCTGAAGCCGGAAAGCTGTCATACCGCGCCTCCTACCTCTGTCTCTCATTCACTCCTTCCATCCTTTACTCAGCCACTTCGCCCTCTCTCCATACCCTTTATTTCCCCTCTTCCTCCCCTCTGCCTCACTGTTCAGATGAATTGCGCCATTTAAAAAAATACTTTGGGGCCGCTTGTCTAAGACGGAGTGAGAGCTATGCACAACAATTGAAACTACAAAGGTTTTCACACTTCTAAAAATACAAAATACTGCTTCTAAACTACCAGACTTTCAGTAATATACTTTATATATTTAGAAAGATCTGTTCTTGGACATCAAAATGCTAATAGTACTTTTGTAAATGAACATGTGAAATAGTACTTACTATTTGATGTCAAATGTAGTCACTGTATGAACGATTTTTTTAAAAAGTTGCAACAGCTTCCACATAACACTGCTTGAACACTTCCAAAGGGTAAATAACTCTAGTAATCACGCATATTCCTTTTCCAATATGTTGCTAAATGGATTCACTTTGAAATTAAACACATTTGCACCCTTGGAGTTCGGTTCACAGAGTGTTAACAAATTGAAATATTTCTGCCCAAAACTATAGAGAACCATTTCGAATGACAGAAGCTGACCTGGGCAGCCGCTCACCTAAAACATTTTGGCAAGCCAAAGCTATGCTTTACAAATTTAATCAGACAATGCTTGGGAAGCAGCCGATGATGAGCTTTCAAATGATACAAAGGCTACTTCCCTTATACTGTTAAGTGTGTCTAGAAATTTTTCAGTCTGCCGAAACACAGTTTTCGGCGCGGCCACTAGGTGTGTCGTGACTGCAGAGGCATAGGCTTCAGCACGGCCCCTTAACCTGTTTATTTTGGAAACTGTGCTCGTCCATGCAAATTAGCGTCCGGGCCCTCTTTCTGCACGAGCGTTTCTGTACACTTTCCACACAAAGGAATACAAGCTCACAGGACGAACGTGGCCGTAAAGCCTTTCTTACCTGGGTATGTTTTGATAGAATGTTCGTGGAAGAGTTCTTCCCATCAACACCTTTGGTCCGCAATCTTTTCTCTATCTTCGGCTCACTGACTTGGAACAGCCTGCCTCTTTCCATTCACAAGCTCATCATATACACTCTCATATAAAAAGTTCTCTGAAAGCCTGCTTTATCTCTCCCATAGTAGATTTTATTCTGTCCTGTCTGCGCCTGCTTAAGAGTAGCTCGCCTGTACCAGGGTCTGGATGTGTCGGCTTACGCGTGTGTCTTGCATTGTGTAAGCACATGCAGGCGAGTGTGCGCCCCCTTAAGTATTTTATAACATTTCGGGGGGGGGGGGGTTATAAATACTCTTATCATCACCGCCTTCGTCGTATCTGAAAGTTGCTTCGGGCAAAAATTCAAGAACTCGTCGATGAACATATGAGTAAGTGTGTCCATTTAAGAAAGTTCTTTACAATGCTTTTATGGACAGACAACAGATAAAACGTTCGTGCGTGTTGGCCCCATGCCTGTGCAGAGAAAGGCGGCCTGCTGTCACAGTAGGTGGTCCCGTCACAAAATCCACAATGTGAATGATGTTCTTCGCAAACACACACCACGAAATTTTGAAATCGGCGCCTGCTGCAGCAGATTCCCGAAAGTTGCTGAGAGAAGTCTGCAGTGATTGATTCCCTTTAGCTTTAGGAATTTCCGACATCCAGATATGGTCGTCGTATAATCAGCCCGAGTCAGACGTGATCATTTCAGCCAATAGACTTAGTTTTCCCTCCGAATACTCCCTGTTTCTAGTACGGCAAGGCCAGGATAACTGTGCCGGGACTCCTCCCCACTTGAATCTGGTGTACACGACCGATCACCGGCAACCCATTGACGGCCTCGGTAGTCTAGTGGTTAAGGCGTCCACTTCCGAGGCGGGAGGTCAATGGTTCGCAACTCGGCCGATCATACCCGAGACTTAAAAATTGTCAGTCTAGTAGCTGCCCTGCCAGACGCCTGCCACTATCGGGAACAGTACTAGGACTAGCTACCCCGGTCAGCGTAATGTGACAGGGTGGGACTGAAGCCTAGGTTGCGACTGAAGTCCCACGTGAACAGCACGTTAACCTGTCTCAAAGCAACACGGTCCCGATATGCACCTAGTTTCCGGCTGGACATTAAGCAACAACCAACGAACCAACCAAACGGTAACCTATAAGCTAAAATCTAAAGCGGAAAACCCACAAATTAAGTCAGACATATCCTATTCTGGCACTTGAAATTCTTGCCTGAAAGGCTTGTGTCTGAGGACAGTGCACGATAGAAACATAAACACATAAATACATAATTACAGCATACACAAAACACATGCACATGCCCGTAGGTGTCTAAATACAACGTAAATAATGAAAAAAAACCCAGTGGAGTCAATACCCATGGTAACCTGAAGACGCGACATGTTACCTGAGCGGAAGGATTGATTGACTGCCTGATCACGTTGTGACGTCACGTTTAGGTTCAGGGTTCCTCCTTTCCTTTTTTCCGATCGTGTTCCTTGCGCGAGGTCGATGTTTTAGGCTGTCACGGCGCGCGAGGACCCAGGGAGGAGGAGGCTAGCCTGATGGAACTGCCCGCTCATATTTCTGGGCATTAATAGACCCTCATTACTCAATTAATACCGCCCGACGAGGGCCATTCAATTTGCCGGCCCCTGGTCGCGGACAAGGCCGAGGTAATTATATTGCGGGCCTGCTCGTCTCCTTCCACCTCACAGTCATTATCTTTACTGCACGCATGAAATTGAGAGCCTTGTAGGAACGATGATTTAAACGTCTCTCTGCCGTATCCATCACTTTTTCCTGCTCCCGTCTTTTTTTTCTTTCCATCCTATCCTGCTATTTGTCCATTTTTCTATTCTTGGTCCTGATTTTGTAGCAGCTTGTCCTGCCTTCCCTGTTACTGTTTGTTTATTTGCTTTTCCCTGAATGAGATCGCATTTTCTTGCTTCCCTGCTGGGGAAGTTGTGCGAGTAACATTAACTCTTGTCAGTCATCCTTTCTTGTTTTAAATATGCCATCTTCTTGTTATTCCCATTTAAATTGTTTTTCTTTTGTTAACTTTTTCTCAACACCCAGGTGCAGATTCTTGAAACGTCCTTTCTCAGCAGGTGAAATGGGCTACCGGACTTTTGAGTAGAGAACTTGTATTAGATTGTATCATTTTACGGCCAAGAGAACAGCAAGGGGCGAGGAACTGGTGTGACCCACTGCACTGTCAAGTGCATAGTTAGGCAGCTGTTTGTTCGTTAATATCAGAGCTCTGGGTCACTAGAAGAGTAGAATTTATTGTAAATTGCACAGAGGCATCGCTAGAGCCATCGAGAGCTTACGTTTGTTAATCCCCATCCAAGCAGTTCGACCAAGCGGAATCAAACAGGTTTTCAAGAAGTAATCTCACCATCTGCAGCGAAGATTGAGTGTAGAGGAAATGTTTCTCCCAGGGACTTTTTTCGCCGTTTGTGTGAAGGAAGTCTGATATATAAGATATATAGTGAAATTAAATCATCTTCCTCTTTGCAGACGGCTAGACTAGTTCATTGTTACGTATTTCATTTTTCTAGCTGTGTGAAGTCAGCTTTAAAACAAACAAATGCAGGGTGTGATGTGGTTCACACATGGCTGTTGGAGGTTTTGACACTTTATTCTCCCCTGCCCTCGGTTTGTAAGATGTATAAGTGTGGATGAAACCAAGTACTGTATCATGCATGTACAGTCTCGGTTTGTAATGTCTGTGTAACGCTGGTCTCAAGCAGTTCGATAAAGTCCAATGAACCCTGTCCCTGCCCACAATTTGTATCCTACTTTTTATTGAATTAAATATTGTGTTTTGTTGAAGACTGCTTAACTAATACTTCTTTTTAAACGGCGTTTTCCTTTCACTATTTCGAACTGCGGCTGATTATACGCCAGGTGACAGGCTTTACAAAATCGGATAAAGCAGCTACAAGAAACTAGTCCATCCATTCGACAAACAACAAAGCGGTTATAAGAAACTAGTCTAGCTAGTTGCCAAAGCAACAACAATAAAATGGGTTATACGAAACGAGTCCAGCCATTTGCCAGAACAACGGTGAAAGCGGTAATTAAAAAAAACTAGTCCAGCCCATGGTTGAGGCGCGACATGACATGAGCGCCACCTGTGTGTCCTATTTCCTCTGTCGACGCTCGACGAAGTATCTGTACACGTATAAAGCATTCGTCATCGAAATCTGCTGTTACCAGAAAAGGTCAGAGGAGGCTCTACGGCACTGAGTACCCCGTCACTCACTCTACGTCATCGTGAGACCGAGAGCACCATCTCCCTGGCCGGGGGCTGGCTCTAGGGAACAGCCATTGCTGGAATGGAGAAGTATCGCTAGCCTGACAGCAAGTCATTTCTGAAATTCACTAGCTCACTAGACTTCTTTTTTCCGTTTGCTTGTTTGTTTGTTTGTTGTATGACCATTTTTCTCAGTAACACGTTATAAGACCTTAGACAAAAATAAGTACTGTGGAACTTCTGATTAATGAGCTTGAAAAATCCACAGAAATGTAGTGTTGTTTGGGAGGAGTATTGCTTAGGGAGTGAGGTTTCCGTTAATGATCCACATGTTGTTGTGCATAGGGGTTTCTGGTCATTTGGGTATTAGACCAGTATAATACTCTTGCTTCCTGCTGCCAAAAAAAAAAGATTGCCAACTGGTTAGCTGTTTATGATTTTAAAGACCCGTAAGATTTCTAGTGGCCATGGCTTACCGAGCCAGTGTATTTCCCCTTCCATGTCTTGTATGATCTTTAATGGTATGATCATATGAAGTCAATGTGTACGTAACCACAGCGATGTAGCTGTTTGGGAACAACAGCAATTGCCGAGGTGTGTGGCTTTTTTTAATGCAGCAGAAGAGAAAATGGCAGGCCTACATCTGTCAAGAACCATTTGCGTACTGCAAGCTTAGATTGACATGTAGAGATAAGACTGGGAAACCTGTACTGCAGCCAGATTTGAATAATTGTCATTTCACTCGGTGCTCATATGTAAATAATAATCCTCTTCTTATTTTACTTCTGAATTACCTGATTTTTTCAAGTTAATAAGCAGATGGGAGCTCGTAAATCGTGTGATACGATACGATAAAGGTCAAAGTACCGATTCTTTTCCTAGCACAAAGCGGAACGACGTCTACAGCAAGTTTTCTTCCAGGAGACATGGGAGGAGAAACAGGTGGAAGAGGAACGTCATCTCTCGGATGTTGTATACCATCTCTTGAATGTTGTATATCTCTTGGATGTGGTATAGCTCTCTGATGTTATCCATCTCGGATGTTGTATATCTCTTGGATGTTGTACATCTCGGATGCTGTATATCTCAGATGTTGTGCATCTCGGATGTATTTTGGATGTTGTACATTTCAGATGTTGTATATCTCTTGGGTGTTTGCACATCTCGGATGTTAAACATGTTGGATGTAGTATATCTCGGATGTTCTATATCTCTTGGATGTTGTACATTTCAGATGTTGTCTATATTTCAGATGTCTATTTTTCATATGTTTTATATATCTTGGATGTTGTATGCCTCGGATGTTGCGTGCGTGGAAGGCAGAGAGGGGGTTACGATGTTCTCTTCGACTAAGTCAGTGGGCAAAAGGTGATGTGAAGAGAAATGGCAGGGCAAAGGTGGAGAGGGCCGGGGGCCGCACAAGATGCGAGGAGACCCGAGCCTATGTATGTCATTAATTCTGCCTCACTTTGATGAGCCTCCGTTCAATGGAGAATTTACGGCTAGGGCATTTGCCCCCTCCTGCTCGACCTATTGGAGTCCCGATACGCTAGCCTGCTGCTTCATTAGGCGCCTTGCGTAGGTCCCGCTCATTTGATGTCCTCGCAGGCTATCTCGTCTTGTGATAGACTTGCGCTCCTTGCATTTGTTTCTCTGCGTGGCACCTCCTGAGCGCTACGGCCAAGGTAGACTATCGTGCAGAGATCGCTTTTAATGACGGCTGGTTACCTGCCCGTGTGCACTGTATCACGTTCTTGCGCTCCAGACCTCACATCACCGGCGGAGGGAAAGTCATACCCCTCTACCCCACCCTCTCCCTCCCTCTCTCAGATCAAGAACACACCTACCGAAGTCTTCTTTTTAAATCCCCCTTGAACACACCTGCAAAGCATCGAGGACAAGCACGTCTTTCCACTGCCCTCCTCCCTACCTCCCCTTCGGCCCCACCGAGGCGTCTGCTGGCTTCTACTGAGGAGCTTAGACCGGTCGTACGCTATAATTATACCCAGTCCGCTACGATCTCCTGTCGCATAAACCATTCCTTTTGGGTGCCAGCCTTTTCTTTACGCCTGATGACATGAGAAGACGAACTGTGCTGAAAGACTTTCGCGAAGTCGAGCAAACAGCAAACAGATTTTGCTGTTATTGAAGTTTGTAGGCATTTGTTCTGACTAATGGTGTAGCTACGAGTTCAAATTAAAGGCCCAGAAACTATTAAGCGGTGTCTGTGTTACTGGTGTTCTAATATTCAAACAACAAGAAGACGACTCTCGTTTTTCAGATGAAGTTGCCATGACATTTTCGTCTTTGGATACCCCTCCCCTGCTTGCAGTGTTTGCAGGCGGTCTGTTTGCTTCACCCCCCCCCCTCCTACCCACCCAGCCCTTTATAAGCTTTTCGACCTACACTTCTTTTTTAAAATAGATCTGAAGGTTGTTTGAAGGATGGTTGAAGAAGCGCCAGGACGAAAAACCAAGGGCAGAGCAGTGGGGGAAGGAGGGATGGCAGGGGGTTATACAACTGCATGACCTGCAATAGCAAGTTCCAAAACATTTCTCAAATCACCATCTCCTTCAGAACCAGAAACATTATCGACAGTTTTATCACCAGTTCAAAGCAGAAAGACAACCAGAATTTCAGAAAGTTCGTTAAAGAGGTATTTTACTTACCGTTCAGTTCAATAGGATAAAGAGGATACGAGCGTATACAGATTATCGTTCAGTTCAATAGGATAAAGAGGATACGAGCGTATACAGATTTTGAGACAGCGTTTTAGTTCTGCGCTCACAAGCTCGGGCGTTTTGCTTTAATTTTAGAAAGACCGGAACTACCTAGGATGGCGGGAGGAGGGGGAGAGACTTTCACAAGACTTCCTGTCTGTCACTGGGGTAAAAAAGTTCTCAGCAAATTTTCAAGGAAGGAAAAAACCAGACGACAGAACAGCTGTGCAGTTAGCCGCAAAAGGAGGAAAACGACCAAAAATCCTGGATGTTCTGCAAATAGGAACATTAAATATCCCGACACAGCTATTTTCTATCCTTCATAAAATCTAATCAAACCCGCTCACGTGCAGAGTTTTCTGTCATGCCTCTACTTTATAAAAATATATAAGGCTGTTAACGAACGAACGAACGAACGAACGAACGAACGAACGAACGAACGAACGAACGAAACAAATCTAAGGAATTATTGTTGTTAGTTTGTATTTCCCTGGCAGCCAGATCCATTGTTTGCATTGCAGTAGTCTAAATTTTTTTCTTCTCTTCAATGTAATTATGCGTCGGTTTATCACTCTCCTCCCACCCTGTGTGTTTGTGTGTGTGGGTGCGTGCGTGCATGCGTGTGCGCGTACATTTATTGCCAATTGGTACGAACAGGTGATGCTGCTGTGATTTGGTATGGTGTCGTTCAACGTTCACTGAAGCGGAAAAGCGGCCATAGAGCGCAGCGGCGCAGAAAAGTGTCTATGGTGTGCAGTCAAACGAAAAATATTCTTCAGGCTGCACTCAAGAGGAAAATCGTCAGAAGTGCGCCTTAGTGCGGCAGTTGAGGGTAGACGTGCCTACAGCAGGCACTGCATGCGCCAATGCCTTCAATATGCAGTGTCTACCAAAGTCTCAAGGATGCAGTGCCTGCTTTAAGACTCAGTGTCTATTTCAGTGTGCAGAGTGTACGTCCACGCGTTGTGTTTGCTGCAACAGGCAGTATCTACCCCAATCCCTATATTGTAGGTCTACTTCAAATACTGTTCATTCAGATTACAACTTGCAGAAAAATTGCTTACACTGCAGTGAACGCAAATGACAACACAAGCGTTGGGATTTTTTTGTGTGTGGGTGAGGTGTTAAGTTTTTAAGTATTTGATCACTGTAGGTAATATAACCTTTATTTTCCAGATTTCTTCCCGCAAAACACAAATTACTTTTATTAAAAAGGGATGACAAATTTCGGGTGTATGTGCTAATAGATAATAGATATTATTAATATATTTAGTCGCTAATAGAAATTGTTAAAATATATCCTGCTTCAATTCTATGTGTAACGCATCGCCTAAACAGAAAGAGTTTACTCTTTAAAATATGTGGCATTTTCTTCTGTTGAATTTGTGTTTCCGCATTCCGTCTAGTGAAATTAGTCGGGTACGTTCGACGTTCGTGTGAAGTGATTTAAGTTCATGAAAAGCTATTGGTTTTACACAGATTTTTCGTCTTTCTTAGTCTCAGCATAGTTTGTATGAATGTTACTTGAAACAGTCATTTTGAACAAAGCAGAAAGCCTAGCATGTTTTAAATGCCATAAATAGTTTCAATATGCGTTGTGGGGTGTAGTGTCAAGGTACACATAACACCAGTTAAAATAAGGTAGAGAGCTGAGGAAATAAAATCGTCCCTGTCCAGCAGACGCCAGTTCAAGATTAAGATAATATTTAACCCTCATACATCCTGTAAATGTGTCCGTTGTATGAGCCTGTAATAAAAACCTGAGTTTGGAAGTTTGGGGAAGAAAAGAAATTTTGGTAACATTATTCCCTCGGGGTGATAACAGCTGCTGATGGAATCGCTTGAATTATGTTACCGAAAGGACGATCGATCCTATGCCTCACATGAAACTTTAAAAGCGTTACAAATTCCAGTATATTA
>SMGT01004166.1:301705-317226 GCA_004794575.1 Lanistes nyassanus
ATACATCTACTGACATGGAGAACAATCACTCGCACTCTCATATATTCATCCCAGCTACGCTATACGTATCCACACGCACACGTTATTGACCGGGTTATGAATTTTACCGTACCGTACTTCGGTAAACACAAGAAAACTTTATCCTTTCCGTACTAAAACCTCTCTGAATATGACGTCACGTCGACGTCTTAACACACAATCAGATCGACCGACGATCACACAAGAAATAACCGTTTCTACGAACCGACAAATCAACAAGTTTGATTTACTATCGTCTAAGTTTGTTCCTCTAGCTTTGAGCTACGGTCGTGTCCTACACTGTACGTAAACTCACTTTCACGATGCTGGATAGGAATACCGCAGACGCCACGTCTCTCAGCTCCACAATCACAACACCGGTCCAAAATGCCCAAGTTCCTTTCCTGACTGGTAAGAGTCACCCCTGTTGCAGAAGCACTGCTGGTTCTCAGTCCACGTCGAGGATAATGCCTGCACTCGTCTGTAATACCTTCGTCCTTCAGCATACGGCAATCGGCATACGACAATCGGCGACAAACATTCGCGGTCGGGTGCCTATATACCCCTCAGCGCGGTCTTGCAAGAACAACCTAGCAGATCGGGGAGGTGGTCTGTAGCCCGTGGAGGGTGGTTCGCCCCCACCCCGCAGCCGACCCCCCCCCCCTCAGGGTGACGGGTCAACCGGGGGACGGAGTGCGGGTTCCCCTCGCTCTTAGCCTGACCACCTTCCTCACTCCACCGCGCACTGTCTCCTGGCTGTTTTGTCGAGCCAATCAGGTCGCCCGTAACGATTTGCTCTACCTCCTGATTGGGTAGGCAACTAGACGCCGGAAAAATCATAACATCAGGGATGACAAATATGACCTATAAACACCAGAAATTTCGCTGGGCAATTAAAACATAAATCGCTAGCATGTTATGCGATCAATTTTTTAAAATATTTTTTTGTAACCAACCGGTTGTGTAGAAATTTTGTAGTTTAGAATGTTTTACCGGGAGAAACCAACCAACCAACCAACCAACCAACCAACCAACCAACCAACCAACCAACCAACCAACCAACCAACCAACCAACCAACCAACCAACCAACCAACCAACTCGCGATAGTGAAAGTAAAGCCTAGTCCCTGTCAGAATAATAAGCGCCATAGTTTGCAAACATTTCCCCAAAACAAAACAAAAGTACAACAGGCTAAATGAAAAGGGAGGGGGAAGCAAAGCGATATTAGTTCTTGACGAAAACGATGTGCGGATGGCGGTAGGGTACAACACAATAATACCTTTCCCCCTTTCTGTGGAGAGTCAGCAATGTCATGTAAACGTGGAAGTCTTTATTGTACGGGAACCCCATAAATGTTGATTGATTCCCCTCTCTTCCCGCCCCGTGTGCGCAAGAAAGACAACCAGCACGCGAGCGAGTAATCAAGTGAGTCGAATACGGTTTTTAAAAAAAAAAGGGGGGGGTGTTGGTGGTGGTGGTGGGAGGAATGAAGAGGAATAGATGGAGAATGTGGGAGAAAAGGGGAGAGAGAGAAAGAGAGAGAGAGAGATGTCGCGTGGAAGTTATGCAGTGAAGAAGGTGGCGAACAGATAACGGATTAAGCGACTGTAAATAAAGCTGTGTGGCGGAGGGAAAGACGGATTATTTACAACCAGTTTTAGCTTGCAAATTTTGTGAATACATACTTTCAGACTCAGGTCCAGGTGCAGAGAAAAAGAGTTCCTCAAATTCAAAATGAACTTTTAATTTTGATAGTTTAACCCCCAAAATCAAAATTCCAAAATAGATAAACAAATAAATAAATAAATAAAACGGACACCCTTTGTCAAGGCTGCCCAAATTGATTTTTTACAAAATAAGCCGCACCAGGTAACGTGTTGTTTGTAGCTGCAGACTAGCGTGTGGAGTGTTGCTGGTGTTATCAGTGCGTTGTGTAGTAATAAACTACTGCCAGGTGGAAACACTGTCCCTTTAAATATTACAACTATGGGATATGCTTACACAGTCCCTCTAAAAATTACAACTATGGGATGTGCTTACACAGTCTAAAAATTACAACTATGGGATGTGGTTACACAGACCCTCTAAAAACTAACACTAAAGAATATCCCTTCACTGTCCTTTTTAAAAATTACAACTATGGGATATGCTTACACAGTCCCTCTAAAAATTACGCTTATGACATATGCTTACACAGTCCCTCTTAAAATCACAAGTATGGGATACGTTTACACAGTCTCTCTAAAAATTAGAACTATAGGACATATTTGTACACCGTCCCTCTAAAAATTGCCACAACTATGAGATATGCTTACACTGTCCGTAAAGAAAAACTACAACCATGTGATATGCTTACACTGTCCCTATAAAAATTACCACATCTATGAGATCTGCTTACACTGTCCCTCTAAAAATTACCACCTCTATGAGATCTGGTTACGGTGGATCCAGTGATGCTTTGCGAAAATCACTAGGGCTCAAACGTGCCTGTGATTAACGCGTTAACAGAGAAATTTCTGTTTTTCAGACCCTTAGCTTAAATTTCAAACACGGTAGTTCGACTGCGCTTTTTAAAAATTACTAATAAAATGACGGCTTGCATCAACTTTATCAGGAGACCTGTGGCAGTCGACTCTACACACAAACCCCCTACAAACTTAAAATTTGCGGAGATGCTTGAATAGATTCGTAGCGGAGACATTCGCTAAAATCTCCTTGACCAAATGGCGTATTGGTGCGGGATTTAAGTAGCATACAGCCAACGATTAAGGTCTGGGTGGGAAATTGGATAATTTGTCTTTCTTTCCTACTTTTTTTTTTCTTCCTTTAGAAAGGAGGGTGAAGATATCATTTCCGCTCAACACTCATGATGAACCTTGAAAACTGCAGCATGCAGTATCTGAGACATTCTGCGCACGTGGGGCGTACTTTTGTTCCGTTCTTTTTTATTTTAATAATGGGTTTTAGAGATGGGCAGCCTGTGGTTTATTTTAGTTTCTTATGCAAGCCTCCGCTCCCTAAATGACGGGTGAAAGCATGGAGAGAGGCTACTGGCGGGGCGGGGAGGGGGGAATAGGAAATGCTAGGCAACCTGAAAAATCTCCTGACAGCCAGTTCTGTAAACAGGCGCCACATGCCGAGAAAGTACGTATGACGGACACGAGATCTGAACCTATGACACTCTGCGTCAGTGAAAAGCTCGCGCTGCTTTT
The DNA here is from genome assembly GCA_004794575.1 of Lanistes nyassanus. Lineage (NCBI taxonomy): Eukaryota > Metazoa > Mollusca > Gastropoda > Architaenioglossa > Ampullariidae > Lanistes > Lanistes nyassanus. Next base: position 304,937 of record SMGT01004166.1, read on the forward strand.
GCTACAGGCAACCATTTTTAAAGGTTCTGAAAAATATCGTCTGCAAAACCATATTACGTCCCTCTCCGTCATTGTAGTTCCGGGTGGGGGCAGTTATTTAAAGGGACAGTGCTTCCACCTCGAGGTGATTTCGCGCTATGGGGGATGGGGTCCTATTACTAAGCTATGCACTGAAAGAACCACCAGACTGATGGCTGCAGTAAGATGGCCAGTGCGGACAGGCAGTTTAATGTGCGGGGAAATGCCCGAATGTTTAACTCCAGGAAATAATCCTTGGCCAGACCAAGATTCGAATCAGCAACCTTCCACCTGCTATTCCGCAGATCTACCAACTGAGCTAACCAGACCTCATTGCCGGGGGGGGGGATGGAGGTGGGGGGCCTGGGCTTGGGTAAAAAGCGCGTGATAAGGTAGGAAGACAGATAAGTAATGTGTGCATGCGTGGACTGCCAGCTCTGTGTACCAGATAAAGATCTTTTTCAAAGATAAAACACTTTATAGATTTGTTTATAAAAATGCAAAAAAATCATTGAATACACGATAGATTCGTAAAAATGTAACAAAAAAAATTTATGCTTATCATTGAAGCTGGCCCAGCGACTCCCACTAGGTGATTTCTAATGCAAGGGAACCAATCATTAAAGCGACGGCTGCTCTGCATGGTTGCCTCCCCTGCAGCAGTCGTTAGTTCGTGAGATGTCGTAGGATTGTATCACCACAGGCTCTTTAACGCGAAACTAAAACATGCAGAGATACGGAACTTCACACTGTTTTTGTTCCAGTTAGCAGAGAGATGTGAGCCAGGCATTAGATTTTAACGCTGGGCTGTTTTGACTATGTGCAGCCAGCGTGAAGTAGTTGTACCAAAGATTATGTACTGCTTATTAGTGGTAGTATATAATCTTTGGTTGAACAAAGTTTATCAGCGCTCACACATAGCCGTATGCAGACGCCTGTGCCCTAAAGGGAGCTTACCGTAACTAAACACGTAGCAAAGAGAGGGCCGAAAGAAAGGAATAGGATCTGCCAAGTTCCTTTCTTTCGGCCCTCTTTGCTACGTGTTTAGGTACGGTAAGCTCCCTTTAGGGCACAGGCGTCTGCATAAGGCTATGTGTGATAGGTGCCAGTACCTTTGTTGGAGTTATCTTTCGATAATTTAAGCGCTCTGTCCTCATTTGTTGTTTATTAATCAAAGTTTATCAGTCAGGCAACGCTACACTTAGTCAAGAACCCAGCCAGAAATCAGCCAGTGTGATGATCCTTCCACTCCCCCGATTATCTGTGCTGTAAGATTTTTTTAAATTTCACAAGTATACTGTGATTACAGTACAGAACACTACTCTGATTATCGCTATTCTAATGAAGAAGGGGTGAGAATACAAAATTGTTTAAGGATCTGTCAGCAATGAAAGCTTCTCCATGAAGGTAGGTGCAGAACGGTCGCTGAAGGATCTGGTGGGAAGGTTTGGTTTTTATTGGTTTTTGTTGCTCAACGTCCCATCGCAAACTAGGTGGATATCAGGACGAGCTAACATGGTGCCACACGTGGGACTGTTGTCACAACACAGGCTTCAGTCCCACCCAGTAACATTATGCTGAAACTGGGCAGTTTTTAAATCTTAGGTAGGATGGCCAGAGCATAAAAAACTGACCTCCAGTCATGGAAGTGGATGCCACAGCCGTTATACCACTGATGAAGTACACATGCCTAATACACCATTGAAACCCATGATACTGTGCATTGGTAACAAGCACATGTTGTTGGTAAGCTGTTTACGGATTGTATGAATATACACTGTGTGCATGGATTGGTTTGGCATACACATTTTCACCAGATAGAATAGGTATGCATTAACTTATTGTCAAGAACATACAACAGCCACTGCAGAAACAGAGTTTATTAATACACAACAAGGCAAAAAAAACATGTTTAATTACCATAATTTGTCAGTGAAAACTGAGGTTTTAAAAATCCCTTCAGGAATTTGCAGACTACAATTATAAAGAAATAAATATTGATCACGATACTGATGGTTGGGACTTGAACATGCATTTGCTTTAAGCATAAATACCTGTACAAATGCTGGTAAAGAGACAGCACACGCATTACTCCACACATTGAAGACAACAAGGTGGTTTCTGAGAAGGCAGTCAATGCTCAAAAAACAATAACATGTAAGTTATGTTGTGTCAAACATTCCAGTAAAACCCTTAAGTAGTCATTGCTCAAACAGAAATAATACAAGGGGTATGTTTTCTTCTCAATGGTATAATAATAAAACTGTGATCACCATTGTGGAAGTGTGTATGTCTGTGTGCATGCCTGCATGCTACTCAGCACTTACTTCAAAGATAATCAGAGATTTCCTCATTGTTTAGCTTTTTTCAAACGCAAGAATGAGCTACGGAGAAGAGAATGGTGATGAAAGAGAATGGCGATGAATATTCACAAGGTTTCTTTTTAAAATCATATGTAAATTATTTTTACATATATTTTTGTCAAAATGTATGTATGGATGATGTATTCAGTCTCACTGACTGAGCAAATGAATGAATGTAGTGAGGTAGCCTGATATACAGGCAGGTGAAAAACAGTTCTGCAAGTATTTCTACAAATGTGTGCATGTATGTCATAGAGAAGATCTCAGTCTACATTTGCCTGAAGGATAATCACAACAGCAAAAGCCATGTTGATTTCCAGAAGAAATTCAAAGTGGACCATGGGAAACCTTGCATTAACATGTGGCCCAAGTCACATCTTTTGACCTAACATGTCATGTGACTCATCATAGCCTGTCACAAAAATAGTTTGAATGTTATTGTTACAAGTGGAAAACAAAGGTTTAAAAGCATATATTACATATAACAATAACAAAGTTTTAAAGGCATTTTTACAAGTGTAAAACAATTTTAAAGCTTTTTCTCGTAAAATTGTGAATAGATACAACCTGGTGCCACTGATTCAGAAAATTGCTACAAATGCATAAAAATAAAGGAAACTATGGAAAAGATAATCACATGCTTTTTTCCAAGAAAAAAGGCAAAAGCAGGTGAAAACAAAAACAAAAAAATCCGTAGTTTATCCCCTGGTAAATTATTGCACAACCGGTCTGTGTTGACCTTACTGTCACCGTAACCTCCCACGCTTACTTCCATCACCGATGTGGCATGCCAAGGCAAAATTCTTGTGCAAGGGAAGTAATCCATAAATGGGTGAATCGGTTGGTGTTGTCTCCCTTACATTACTCCTTATCTCTGGTTCATCCGGTCTCACATCTGGTGGAGTCTGCGTTACGGTATAATTCGTCTGCATGGTCAATTCCCGTGACTCTCTCAAACTGCGCTGCGAAGAAGGGGAGAAAAAGAGCAACATGTTACACTGTAAAAACTGTCAAACAATGTCAAAATTTAAGAGAAAGAAGCAGGTAGGAGAGAAGCTATAACAGGTACATAAAGAAATGCAGCTGTAAGTCAATGCTGGCATTTTGTAGCTCAAAATCCCACTTCGTTCATAATCTCATGCATTGGACAAGACATCATTACCACGATAGGTCAACGACTGAAACAGAGGCACAAACAGAATATCAAACTTCTCTAACCTCAGTCATCATGCTGTCGGGACGCCTCCCGCTCGCCATCTTTCCCTGGGGTCGCTGGGGGTCGTTGTTGGGGCTGAACGTAAGCTTTGCTGAAGAGAGCGTCGTACAGGTTGACAAGGGCGAAGAACCAGAACAGCGAGTACACGGTGGCCAGCTTGAGGCGTTGGAAGGTCGTTCCCGGAGCCAGGGCTGTGTAGTGGCTGAAGTCTTCAAACAGCGCCATGAAGATGATGCCTGTGACAGCTGTGATGGTCTGTGTGCAGTACATGATCACTGGGATACGTATCCATGGACACGCCTGAGCACCTGTCGCAAGACACATTAAGTCAACAATACGACAGTTCTGTAAGATGTGGCCGGTCACAGCCGGTGACTAAAGTGCATGTGTTCCGCCATGTTAGGTTAGTAAACCAATTGTCAGACATGGAAACTCACTACCGGTAAAGATACACGTCAAATCGCTGCCAATGGGAAACTTGGGATACTACAGTGCAAGCAGCATTCTAGTCAGCAACAATCAACAACTTTTTTAAAAACTAAAAATTAATCTCTTTAAATTTTTTTATACAGTCACAGCTTCCAGAATATTTTCAACCTACAGACTCCAGTCATCTCCAGATTAGTATTTTAAAAGGTCCAAGACTCACGGACCAGTCAATTATGTTTTGTGCATTCCACCCCTCCCGACAGCTTGAGTGCATGGTCGTGCGCTCACATACATGAACGTGCACATACATGAGTGCATGCATGACCCGCCTTCCTTTTTGATAAACTTTTTATTTCATTCTCAAACACGCATCAATCTGTGTGTGTGTGTGTCTCTTCAACTGTGTTCATCTGTTTCCTTATCTTTTATTTTCATGCCCTGCTCCCACCCCCCACCCCCACCAACACACGCATCCTCGCCCTTCTCCTGATGACAGTTTGAAATTTCTTTTGTATCAAAGGGTCTAGTGGACAATTCCCCCAACACACACACACACACCTCCACTTGCTGGATTGAGAAATTGTGTATCATTTCGTTGTCAGCTTTCAACAAAAACACGGTGCTTCACAATCTTACCGTTGTAGTAGGCATGAGCAGCCACAAAGAAGAAAGGTATCTGTACAAGATACTCCCAGAAGACGATGCCAAAATACCAAGGATGGGCCCAGGTGTTGGCTAACCAGGGGTCTCTCCACGATTCCAGGTGGTGGTTGAATATTGCTCGCATCTGTGTGACAGTTGTTCATTTCTTCATCTCATACGCTTTCGGATGACCTGTGCTTTTCTTCTCATGTTTACACTTGGTCGTACGTTATGAGTGAGCATTTTGGTTTACACATTTAATAAACATCATGAAGTGTTAGGGTCTTGTATGTTGTTAATATTTGTAACTTTTTATTTTTTGGGGGGGGGCATTGTATCCAGTTTAAATATCAACATAGTTAAACAGAAACTTATAAATTATAGTTACTATTATTACAGCTACTTAGCCTACGCTTCCCCTCATCACCCTTTTAATACACTTTAAAATGCAACACTTTTCATCTTTCCACACTAGAGACTTCGCGTCTGTTTGTCTACAAACATGGCCGCAGTCGATGGGCGCTTTACGGCGGGCTTCAAAAACTCATCCCGATCAACATCTCTAAGCACGCTCCAATGACTAGGATCGATCTAGGATCTCATGCTTCCTTCCCCCGATTTTTCCTTCCTCCCGATTTCGTGTCGCAAGCACAACCCTAATATGGAGAGGGGGGGGGGAGGCGGGGTTTACAGAACTCGACATTAACATGCCAAACAAAACTTAAAATCTGCGTACATTAAACACTTCGGATAACTTCAATGAAGGATTGTTATCCCCAGCAAAACTTCTCCACCCCGAAATTTCACAAAAATCCCATGTAAATAATATTTAATCTCATTTGTTGAAATTATTTTTGTCTTTTGGTGTAAATGACTGGATAATTTTTTATCGATGTTGTCGTTCGACAAAGTCTAACCTTGTGAAGCCCGCATATTTCACTTGCCACCAACCACCAACCACCAAACACTTGTTGACGGTCATCCCCGAATCACATAAATAATCTAATAAAGGACTGGGTCACAAAGCTGTTCTCATTACAGCCTCGCAGTGGCCACATTATGCGGACATTACAGCGTGCGACTGAGCTGTATGTTTGATCCAATAGTCGTAAAGAACTCGTCCAACCGCGTGCATTAAATAAAGGCTTCGATGAAGAATTTCTCTCCAGCAAGCGTCTCCTCTCCAAGACTGTATTTTAAATGTTTTTTGTACAAACTATTCGATCCAACTCACACAAATGTATGTTATGTTGTAAATAAAGGGGCTAGTTTCCTATGACTGCTTGTATTCCACCCATTCGAACCGCGTACCTGGTGCATTAGTGTTCTCAGTACAGCCACCCGGTGGCAGGTAAAAAGAAGTATCTCCGCTTACTAATCGTACTTACCCACGAAGGGTACAGAAAAGAAGGCAAGGTGCCCTGCATGTCCAGGCCAAAGGTCGACACGACCTGGAACACATAGTAGCCGCATAGAATCCTGTCCAGCACGTGTCGAGGGATCCAGCGGTCAATAGGCGGCGGCATGGGCACTGTTTCCATAGCAACCTGTAATCAGCCATCATGTGCAAGTTTACTTCACTGTGCACCAGAGAGAGAGAGAGGGAGGGGGAGAGTCCTGGGTGATAAACAGCCACAACACATGGCGGATTTTAGTGACGGAAATACCGAATTTTGGTCGCGACAGATGTTGGGTAGTGACGTAACATGCCTTGGACTAGGGTAACTGACCACACTAACTTGCTTCACTCGCGATTCTCGCGCTAGCTAGAGCCTCAGAGCTCAGCACAACATTGCAGACATCAGGTGCCCTACACACAAATATCATTTACTCGTACCGTCGTTACCATGCAGACCATGATTACGGAATATTAAAATCCAGTTATCAGAGACGGGCATTCACAGCCCTACGGGACATTAAATATGAACACTCTAAATAACCGCATGTATTGATGATACGTGATCTCGCAATTAGCTCCTTGGATTCTCAAAAGCTTCCCAATCCCGAGCTTCCGAGAGCAAGTTGAATTCATCATTGGCAAGAGGGGCGCCATTGTGCCGCGCATAGCGTTAATACACACCCTTCGCTGGGAAAAACACAGTATCGGGTATAATAAAAGCTTGCTTTCTTCTGGCAAATCTAGCATTCCTGAGCCGGCCCCTTTTCCTAAAGCGTTCCAAGCTGTCAGGCTACAGCGAATGGCAGGTCAGGGAAACAAACAAACAAAACAAAAAAGAAAAAAGAAAAACAGAGGCTGCTCATTTCGGAGCTCGCCGTATAGAGGGCGGACGGCGGGCATAGGGAGTTGGGGTTAGGAATGGCCTCTCCGTGCTGCATTTGTAACGGATCTGGAAGCTCAACAAGAAGGCCAATTGTTTTAAAATGCTAACCAAAACCTGACACGAAATTTGCTCGCTGGCATCAATGCACGATACGCTGTACTTACTCTTTACAACATAAATACTTAATCTTTACAACATAAATACTTACTCTGTACAACATAAATATTTACTCTTTACAACATAATACTCTTTACAACATAAATATTTACTCTTTACAACACAAATACTGACTCTTTACAACATAAATACTGACTCTTTACAACATAAATACTGACTCTTTACAACATAAACACTTACTCATTACAACATAAATACTGACTCTTTACAACATAAACACTTACTCATTACAACATAAATACTAACTCTTTACAACATAAACACTTACTCATTACAACATAAATACTTACTCTTTACCACTCGCGTACCTGGTATGCAAGCTGAGGCCGGCCAACAGGCGCCTCGCATAATAGGTGATAAACGGGTTTACTCTTTTTCGCATCAAAATGTGTGTGCGAGCAGCGAGAATAACACACATTGTCGTCCTATGTAAGAGCTTCACCCCTCTAGCTCTTCCTCCCATCCCCCACCCCCCGCCACCTCAACCCACTGCACACTTCCGAGTGTCTGAAATAAAACTATGGTCTTTTATTTCATATGGTTTGTAGCGAGGCAGCTATTTCTGTGGAACCGATTCATTATCATACCAATTCTCTCTCTTTTTTCGATTCCCATGAGACATTAATTCACTGGACATGCAGATGGACAACCTACGGGTCACGCAGGCAGACTGCGACGACGCGAATATTCGTAGATACATAGGCGTACGTAATGACACCAGCTGTAGATGGTGTAAATAAGTACGTAATGACATCAGCTGTAGATGGTGTAAATAAGTACGTAATGACATCAGAAGTAGATGGAGTAAGTACGTAATCAGTTACACTGCCGGGAGGAAGCTCACTGCTAGCTTCAAGAATAAATACACAGCTAAGCTTATCGCAAAGCAGATCGTGGATGGTTCGTACAGGCCCTGCATGCTCTGGTGCCAACGGAAGGAGGGAAACAGGATGTGGCGCAAAATGCGTCAGAGTGAATTCGCCCTCACATTCCATCAGCAACCTCCCTCACTGCGTATGGATGATTAGCTATAGCTTATGGTACCTGCCTGTGTGTGTTGGGAGGCGGGGGGAGGGCGGCGTAGGTGTGTGTGTTCGCAAAATCCTTCATCACGAAAGCAGCCTATCACGAGCGAACGTGACGTTCACTTGTAGGTCTCCTGTTCAGTTGTTTCCCGACTGAGCATGCGCAGTTTAACGCCACCACACAAATTACTTGTTCGGCAGCAGCAGGAGGTGGCTTAGCGGGTCAGCTCCCCCCCCCCACACACACACACAAAACAAAATTCTCCACCCATCTGTGACTGAAGGACGATCTGTTTCCCAACCTGTTGGTCAGTGGTGCGTTCATCTCTCCCTCTGTGTGTGTTCGTTGTTTTTCACTAGCGTGTCTGTGTCCGTCGTCCGCGCGAAGTGTGCATGAAATGTGTTCTCGCGCGTTAAAAATCCACATTTTATTTATTATTTATTTATAAAGGAAGTGATCTGCTCAGGGTTCTAAGATCCATTACCGTATATTACCTAGATCCAACAACGCACTGTTCCAAGGTGTACCAAAAGCCGGAAGCAAGAAGTCACAAGGTCACTCTGACCGGTTATACACACACGGCCCACGTTCAGAAAGGAATTCAAGGGCGGCAATTGGCCGTAACTCGGAAACAAATGCATGTAAACTGGTACTAAATTTATTCCCGGATAGCAGATTTTTTTTTCCTGTCCCTGAAAACGCTGTTTCGAGGAACTTGGAAGAAGCTATTCATTCATGGGATGATCAAATAACTTAATTATTACCGAATAACGAAGAAAATAAGCTATTCGCTTTTCCCGCATGGGAAATTCAAGGAAGTTATTCATGTCGTGGAGGGTATTCTGGAATAAATAAGCTATTCGGGTTTCTTGCATACGGGGCCTGGACACGACAGAGAGCAGATGGGTGCGCGAAGCGATGGCACCGGAAAACCTCGCAGTGGAGACAGCATGCGCAATTCGTCAACTATGAACCAACACCCACTCGCCCACAGAGAGGTTACAAATCTTCGCTACAATGCATAGAATCCTTCTCGGAGACCTCTTCGTTATTGGCGTTGGATTTGTCAAGCACTCCTGCCTGCCCTAACCTCCCCAAACCCAACCAATCAACCAAACAAAAATTCTCCCACACACAGGGCAACACGCAAATTGTTTTCCCACGCCTTTGGCGCCCTGTCAACTCGCACGTGCACGCACATCCCGACCCACCAACCCACAGGTAACTGCGACAAGGGAACGGAAAGAGGGTTGTGGCAGATATTGCTGTCATTGCGTGGCGGCGCCCGGAAGCGAGTCTGCTTTTCCCACCGTGCGCCAGTTGCGCTGCGCATGCCGGTCGGCAACCACAAACACAGCTTCACTTCTGATGCTTACAGTGAAAAGACCAATCCGTGGTGACCGACAGCTGAGTGGTCAAGACATCTGGCTCCGTAGTTAAAAGTCGCGATTCGATACCCTTGTAAGCTTTCGATTTTTTTTTTGGGGGGGGGTGTCGAGGTAGCGTTCGGAACTAATTAAAGCTGTTTTCATGTAAATGAAACTTCAAGTATACGTTATGAAGCCCTCTAGCAGAAGTTAATCTGGATGAAAGGTGGCCTGCACATGCTTACTCAAAGTCAGTGGGAAAAAGAGACTTGCTGCCCGGACATCACAAGCATCGATGATGACGATGGCAACGTTGAGGACGCTGCTGCTGCTGCTGCTGCTGATGATGATGATGATGACGTACGCTGACGACTACCGTATTTCAACTTGCTGTGTATGCAGCTACGAGTTAGTGCAAAAGCTCAATGGCAGTCGTCTTTACAACAGATTAACTGCTCTCCCCTGGCGACACTCGACTCCTCGCAACAGACTTACTCAGCACAAGCATGATATGCATAACATCATTGAAAAAAAACTGGGGGAGGGGGAACTAGCAACACAAAAGACATGCGCATGTCTAACACGTGATATAAGCAGAACAATCGCAGATTTCTAGGTCACGTTCTGCTGCTGACTTGGGATAAAAACACGCATGTTTGCGACTACATGCAAACCAGCTGCTGTAACAGACATAACTTGCCCAAGATGGAAACAAATTCTACAGATACCAGACCCCACCAGATACGGGCAACGCTTCTCCCCATTGTCTCGTTTATCTTTGGCGTAGGCAACACGTCGGAAGGGGACATCACGGAGGCACGTGCATCCTCCATAAGGTCAAAACTAAATAAAGCATTCAACGCGACTTGTCAAAGCAGACATAAACAGAAAGAGAACCGTGCTGTCTCAGTCTAACGATCCTCCTTTACGTACAACTGTGGTTGTAACAGTCTATTTCTAAAACAGATCACGTTCCAGCGTTTTATCGCCCCAGCAGCCCAGAATACATGATCATTCTAACGCATTATTTACAACATTCATCTACCCCACCCCACCCACTTTGCCTCTGATTCATGCCTGCACCAGGCTACTGTGGTTGCTTAATGTGATGGGCTTGTTCGGTTTACTGGGACTACCGTAGCGTGAATGATATTTACACACACCATCTTTTCCTATTCCTGCCGGATATCCCAGCCCTGTACTTGAAAGCCATTATAGAAGTTCCTTCAATTGATTCCGTGATTGCTGCTTCCTGCGCTGTGGCTCAGCCACCAGATGCATCTTCTGCGCCAAACTTCCTACTAATGAAGATTCTCGTCTGGGACCGGTAGCATGAAACCCTGTGTTTTGTGAATAATAGTCATTTCATTCGAAAAAATACCGTATGTTTAAACCCAAACCTGTTTTTGTCAGTCGACGGAAAGCCGGCCGGTTGACAACAGCGCTAGCTTGCGGACCCACAGGCGTGGTTCGATACCCGTGCGACGCACCATGTTTGCCCCGGTTCACCCAGCAAGTCTGATCGATCCATCTGCCCGTTTTGTTCCTTGTCTGTAAGTACACACTAAATACTAGTTTTCACTTGGGATCCGTGCATTTCGTTACACTTTTATTTTATTTGCTGATAATCTTAAAATGTAATATTGAAGTGTTTTAGTTTGCTGTGGTAACAAACGTTTAAAACATTATTTATTTTCCCCTTATTTAATTTTTCGTTACCTAATCCACACATGCATAGGCTGTCACATGCGCAGTGATGCCCTCCGGATAGCGGATAACTATTCTCACAACACCAGCTTTCGTTCGACTGAAGGAAACGCCGATTTATGCTGCGCTCCCAGTCCCTGGTCTAAGAGCCTGGTGCGTTCTCGGCCCCAATTTTTAATCGGCTGACCCTGTCAGGCTATTTCACCCTGAGCTAAGGACCCCCCCCCCCCCCAGACACGGCCTTTGCCAGCAATCCGATTTCCCGACGCACCTGTAAACCAATCAGATGCACAGAGCCGTGCCAGAAGCCTCCATCAACTGATTATGCTGGCACTTTCACTTATGCGTCATCAAAAAGGTACGTCTCCCATTACCCACGCATCCGTCTCGACAGAGCAAGCTCCTCCTCGATCGGTACAAGCCTGTTACAACCCGCGCATTTCCCAGTCTCCAGCCCCCGGTATGACGTTCACTCCAGAACTCGGCCAATGTGTGACGTAAGCTGGCCTTCTAAGAACAGGGGCTTGCGCTTCCTTCCTTCTCCTCCCCCTCCTATTCCGTCGGCCATTGTCACATAGGGAAGCAGCAGCGGCAGCAGAACATCAGATATAAACAATAGAATATATTTTTTAAATAAATTTCTATAAAATGTAGAATTTTTTAAATGTTATATTTCAAAATATATTTATATAATATGAAGAATAAATTTTAAAATGTTATATTTTTGAAATGTTATATTTACATCACATGTAAATATCTGGGACTTCCTGTAAATAGGATGACGATAACAGCGACGTTTCGATGTTTTGACTAAACCACTGCAATGCCGGCTTAATTAGGGAACAGCCATCTTTTGAGTGCTTGCTGTCCCAATCGACCTCAACATAAACTTCAGGCCCCTACACATACAGGCGTGTAAGTAGAACACAGTCTTGACAGATGACCAAATGTTGCGCTGTCTTCCCAGTTAATTTCCTTCCAATCATTACACGTGTACGTCGAAGGTACAAACTACAATGGAAAACACACAATCACACGCGTGGTCTCTCTGTCGCCACCCCCC
>SMGT01004166.1:328116-369154 GCA_004794575.1 Lanistes nyassanus
CCCACACACACACTACTTGTTACTACCGCAGCAAAGCCTGCAGGATAACAAAGGAAAACAGAGAACGAAACCAGTGTTCGAGCTTGAGGCAAGCCAACCAGCAAAGTGCGTGACATTCAACTTCAACCATAGCCGTCACAGGTGAGGACGATGCCAGTATGCAGACCACAGACAGGCCAACCGTTAGGGTCAGATGGAGTGAGAATCACGGGAAGAGGGAGAAAGACCCAAAGGGACGGCTCTCCCTAAGGCTTAAAAAAAATGCTGAAAACAGGTCAACTGGCAGGGATAACGACCCGCTGTGCGCTCTGTGTACATCAGCACACCGGACTGGCATGTGGCCAGATGGCAGCAAGACCCAAATAACCATCGACGCGATCAGACCCGCAAACGAGGATCTTGAGGAAGAGCGAAGGAAGGCCACCAGAGCCAAGAGCAGGCCCCAAGCTGGGACCAGACAGAGTGACCGGACACGGGTCAACGCCAGACCATGGAATACCATGGAAATACTGGGAAATGAGGTCTCCAAGGCCTCCATCGTGGCGAAACTGTCAATAGGCGAGGACTGCCACAACCCAACACCTGTGGAAACGAAGCTAGAACCTGAGGCGTGCAGGACACACGAAAACCCATGGCAGCACAGGAACCTCTCCATGAATGGGAGACAAGAACCGAGGACAGTGCCTACTGGGGTCAGGTGGCCATAGCGAACAGGCAACTTTGGCCAAGCAAGGCCACCGACCAGGGGCTCAGCCCCTCTGCAGGAAGCAGGGCTAGGTCCACCTGCAAGACCATAAGGGTAAACCAGGAACCAGCGGAAGGGCAAGCCAGCCATAGGCCAGAAGCACACCACAAAGGTTGCGGGATGTGGCGGACACCCATGATGGATAGGCGGGTTTGGTGGGTGAGGGACGGCGGACCTTGCACATGGTGCACAAGATGCCCCATGGGTTGATGGCTACACACACTGGCCTAGAAGCAGTGAGCGAGCTGCCGGATGTGGGAAGGCCAACCGGAAATCCAGTATGGCCATTTCTACCTGACAGCATCTGAATGAAGGGTGACATAATGCCACCAAATCTGCTAAGTCCACCCAGAAGTGGAGCAGAGAGAAGGGCCTCCCCACCTTCAGCTCATTCCCATACAAGAATGGGACTGACCCCAATGCCCATCTCACTCACAGCATCAATGGAGGAGGAGCAAACAGACAGAAGAGCGATGGCCCAACCACTGGAAGTGCATGCCACGAAGGCAAAATCCTGCAAGAGGGGCGATCACTAGCACGACTGGAACAAGCTTGGCCAGAGGAGCAGTGCTCATGGGCTACCCTGAAACCGGAAATGCGTACTGGATGGACCAGCACCAGAAGTGAGGAAACTTTTGGCTCTTGCCTCACCCGCAGTGTACATGAAGGAGGAATGAGAAGACAGAGTGAGGACCTACCATTGGAAGTGCATTTCGCAGCTCTCCCTTATGTTAAGAAAGTGCTGCTCTCCCTTATGTTAAGATAGTGCTGCTCTCCCTTATGTTAAGAAAGTGCTGCTCTCCCTTATTGTAAGAAAGCGCTGCTCTCCTTTAGGGTTATAAAAATGTAGCTATCGAGTTAGAAAGGTGTTGCTCACCTTCTATACGCAACCATCAGGGCTGGAAAAATCAGACCTCACTTTTACAGTCCTAAGCGTCATTTTCATCAAGAAAAGAACCTACGGTCCTTAGTGATAAATGGCAAAACAGCAATTCTCACACACCTCCATGAAAATGCTGTGATGTTTTACGGCGAAGATCATCCACCGTTTCTGCCGTCTCAGCCCACTCAAGTACGAGTCTCCTCCCGTAAAGATGAGTTGAATGACATAAGGTATCAAATGCCCGCTGCAAAAGAGTATATACACTTATAACAACAAAATAATAAACTGTAATCTAACAGTATACAAGATGCTGACAAATATGAATACCTATAAAAGGTCATTCTCAAGAGGTAAAGGAAGAAGTCTCTAAAGGTAAAAGTCTTGTTGGTGTCACCTATTTCTAAGATTTTACAGTTCAGCTTTCTGACAAAGCAAGTACCCAGTCAGATCAAATTTAAAAAAGAAAGCAGCAATACTCGGCAAAGTATGATTCATACAAAATAGCCCACAACTATGTGACAGTGTACAGCAGAAGCACCCCTGACTCTTTCACTTCATGTACTGCATGTGCATATATCGATCAGTGGGAGAAAAGGACTTAAAACGTCAATGTATTGTTTACAAAAAAACTATACATTAAATGCTATATTGCAAAATCAATCATGCTAATCTCTTAATTGTTACTGTTTTCCCTTCAGACCTTTGCATCCTGTTTTGTAAGAAAGTCGACAAAGGCAAAACCTCGGTGGGACCCTGTACCACTCAGTTTCTTAGGAAGTCGCACAAACTTGAGTTCTCCAAACACTCTGATAAAAACAGACACAAATGTGAATGATCTGAGCCCTATAGGGCAAGCAGGGGCAATTAGTATTAAAGAAATGACCAGAAACTAATACTTGTGGAATTCAGTCCCACTGATACTGCCAACATACTTGCCTAATGCTGTAGTGACATATTACAGAACAGCAGTGACTCACATTTGAGAGATGTATTCAATAAAAAGAAAGTGAAAGGACAAAGTAACATAGTTCAATACTTTCAGAACTATTATATAGTGTATGTACGTACTGCACATAACTTAACAGTACAACTAAGATATGATGTGACAGGAATTATCTTCTACTGGACAGGATCATATCAGTATGCTCAGGGAGAAAGAAAAAATAGGGGAAGGGGATGCTGAATCGATTGGTCAGTCACCGAGTCAAATTTGTGAAATTTTGTTTTTGTCTCATGAGGAACCATCGCTTCTAGATTATGGTTTCAAAATGATTGGGCCTAATATTGTAATAATAAAAACATCTTTACTTGAACAAATCCTCGACTTCTTTTCTTTTGGTCTGGAAGGGGATGTTCCTCACTAAAATCTTGGTGCCAGTTTGCTTCTTTTCTTTAGCTTTCTTCCTTCCTGGAACTTTAGGCTGCCTGAAATGATATAGCTACATACCTTGAAAGCAGATACATGCAATACAGGCATGCAGCAGTCATGCAGATTAACAAAGAGACAACCGACATAGAGTCAACAGTTTCAGGGCATTACCCCTTCGTCAGGACAACACAGATAAACACAAAAAATGGGCACTTAGCTGAGTGAAGTCAAGTTTGCACAGCAAGGGACGACATGGTTTTGTCCCATGCTGTGCAACCTACTTACTTCACCCAGCTAAATGCCTTTATCTTGCTTTGTCTTTGTCTGTTTGTGTTATTGTGACAAGGGGTAATGCCCCGAAACCGTTGATTCTCTATGTCGTTTGTAGCTTGGTTCAGTTCCCCTGTTGTCAACTCTCTGAACTCATGTGGTCAGATATGTATCGAAAGTTGTGAGATGACATGGTTCCACTTCGACAGCTATGAGATGACAGTTTCAAATAATTCTATTAGTGTACTAAATGGCATAAGGGAAGTAATCTCTGATTCACTGGAAAGTGATATCATCGGTTTTATCCACTGCACTGTTTGAATTAGTTTTAATGTTAGTTTTGGCTCTCCAAAGATGTTTAGTGCACAGACCACCAGTCAAAATGGTGCAGCCAGTAGTGCAGACAATGCCTTTAATTTAGAAGGCGATTCACAGAAAAATGACTACTACGTAAATATTTCACAGTGGAAGCATTTACCAACAGGTTCAAAACAGAATGTGCCTGATTATTGAATTTATTTATTTGTGAAGTGTACAAGCAGTGACATATGGAATTTGTGACAAATTTTTTATTTTGTGGAAATAGTGACTATCTCTGAGACCAAATAGTAAGTACTATTTAATATTTTCCAAAATAAAATTGTAAGCATTTTGATGACAAGAATTAATCTTTCCAATATGTAAAGTTTATTAATGAAAGTAGGGTAGTTTACAATCAGTATTTTTTTTTTAAAAACATGCCAAATTCTATCGGATTCCAAAATATTTTCTTATATTTGAGCCCAGTGAGTTCAAAGAGCTTAGGTTTTATTTCCAACCAGGTCATGTGTTCCTTTTTTATTTTAAAGTGACAACCACCTACTATCAGTACTGCGTCCAATAAATGTCCCCCACCCTCCCCTAACCAGCACCAAGTCCACAAGTTCAAAGTGGAACTCCATCCCCCTGATTTACATTGTGCCAGCTTTTGTGGCAGCTTTAGCTTTGACGATGTTATGTTCCCCTGGTCTACACACAATGGCTCTCAGGGGAACTTTAGCTTCAATACAATGTTTATCATCTGAAAATCCACAAAGAGCTGAAAACATGACCTCATACCCTCCAATCTACCCATGACTCTCCAGGCAGCTTTAGTTCCAATGCAATGTTCATCACATAAAAATCCACAAGGAGTTTAAAAAAGGAAAAGACAAAAGCCCAGGATCCCTGATCTACTCACAAAGCCTCTCGTTTGGACAGCTTGAGCTCCAGCTGGTGGCCATCCAGCTGACAATGCTGTAGAACTTTGAGGGCTTCTTCTGCACTGGCCTTTTGCTTGTACTCCACGAACCCATAGCCCATCGACAGCATCTTGCCTGAAGCAGTTAAATGGACAGATTAAATGAACCATGGTATAACAATTAGTCATATTCTTAGCTCTGTTAATGTTAGAACAACAGAAAAGCAAAAGCCATTGCCACACAATCAACATCAAATATCAAATAAATCTAGACACAAAACTGATAAAGCACATGACCTGTCAATAGAACAATTCTATCCTACTACCTTCGATCACCGTAGTTTTATAGTACAATTTCCCCCGCACACACCAAAACCCATGCACACTCATGCAATCCCCTGCCGCACACAAATCCCTTTCACCTCAAGAAAAGGGGAAAAAAGGGACGAATTTTGCATACTTTACTCTTATTCATAAAATCAAAGATAACTGTTTCAGTTCATACACAACAAGAGCTACATATAATAAGCAGCACACAACAAAAAGACAAACGGTGGTATTAACATGAAAATCTCACCTGGATTTTTCAAATCCTTCTTCTTGGCAATTGTGACTCGCAGAACATCTCCACACTGGCTGAACAACTAAAGACAACGGAGTGGAAATCATAAGCAACACAAACATATCCAGTTTCTAACACCTTCAGATTAGGATATTCTATCCTACTCTTTTTTTTTCCAGCAACAATACTTGTCACTTCTCTCCAACAGAAACCAACATTTTTTTTTCCCCTCTTTAGGTTCTTAACTTCATCAAAAGTGCACTGATTTTAGAAGGAAGATTTCTGTCTTCTTCCCCACAGCTGATCAAACCGTTGTAATTATGAGGTTGATACCACCAGATTTCTTTCTCTGAAGACTAGATGAAATCCATTCTTCAAAATACACGTAGGATGAACAGCTAGAGAAAAATCTCCTTGAAGGACTACAGAGGCACCAGAGTGATATCCAAAGCAACACACTCATACTAGGTGTGCCACACACGGAGGCAGCACTTTTCTTACCTCTTTGAGAGAAGATTCCTCAGAGCTGAAATTAAGGTTTTTGATAAACAAGGATGCCCCAGGTTCTGCTTCCTCCTCCTCCTCTTCTTCCTCCTCGTCTCCTCCTGACCCCACTCCAGAGTCTGCCTAAAGAACAACCAAGAACAGAACCGATGTCAAAGTTCTTGTCAGCAAATACAAATAACTGATAAACAAACAAAACACATGTGCACAGGCTAATTACTGAAATGTTAACTCAATGACTGCCACCATCTTGGACTGTCGTCTGTGCTGGCCGGACGTTTTTGACCGTATGTGTAAAAATCCCCCAAAATAATGATATGCGTTACAGACAAGAATCAGATTGATTTTTAAATGTAAACAAATGCTGAATAAAGTGTTTATTATGTTAATCTTTGCCGTCTTCTCGAAGTTAGTTAAAATCAAGCAGAAATGAAGTAACTGAAACCCACTGTGCAAAAATCCTGCCTTCTGTACTGTCTCTTACGCCATTTTGTTCAGTTGATAGTAGTTGTGAAAACCCATACGTTTAACCGTTAAAATCAGTTCATGGTCAAAGAGAAACAGTCTCATAAAAACCATGAATGCCTGAGCTACAGGTTAGACACAATTGTTTCCCTTGAATGACTTCGTGGAAGGCATGCGGTATGTTTACATTCTCCAACACATCTGTCAGTTGAAGTCTGATTTGGACAGACAAGTATCGCCATACATTTAAGTTGGTGGCAGACAATGTGTGTTAATAAAAACAAAGAGGAACAGTAACAACCCCTGTTAAGCCCTTCTCATGTCCTTACTGTTTTGTTTTTTCCATCACACGCCTTCTCTTGTTTCTTTTCAGTCTTCTCCTCAGCATTCACATCAGCAGAATCATTAGATGTAGGTTTTTCCAACTGCTTTGTGAAAACATTCAATGGCGCCCACTCAAGATATAATGGCAGATGGTGAAACTGAAAAGCAGGGACAGATTACTGTAACACAAAGCAAACTATTGCAGGCAAATCCTGGAATGGCATGACAAGTTATTAGCATGAACGCACCTAGTTTCCCCCCTCCCACCACCATTCCTCTCTCCCCCCACCCTCACACACAAATGGACACATACATACACATGCATGCATCCACGCTAACATACATGCATACCCTAGCCAGCCTCCCTATCACGACTCTGTGACACATTCAGTTTACCTTGCTATATGCCAATTTTGTGAAGCCACGTTTAGCTTCCGATGCTTCAAGGTACTCAATGATGGCTGTGACACCAGAAGGTGGCAGAATGACACGACCTAACGTCCCAAATTTACCAAAAACTTCTGTCAGCTCTTCTGCTTTGGTGTCAGCAGGTAAATTTTTAGCCAAGATCACTGTCTTGCTTCTCTCTCCTGCTGCCTGGCACAAAATATCGATTTTAAAGTATTTTAGTTTTCCATTCTTCTGAAAATCTTCAATACACTGTTGTACAAATTATAGAAATTCGTTTATACAATATATTGATATACAAATTATGAATACTACCACATAGATATACAAAACGATAGGTTGCATGTTTCTTTTGATTATTCAGTTATTTTTTTTATTTCTGTTTGAACTGGAAAGAGCATCTACAACCTGTCCAGGACGAATAATTTCTTCAATAATGGCCTACCTGACTAAAGCTGTCTAAGGCCACACCATTTTCAATCAAAAAGTCCCGCGTCTCCATGACCAGCTGCGACTCTCCAAGTGCCATTCTCACGCTCAGAGCTAGGCCACCTTTCCCAGTCTGCAGCCAAGAAAGTTTTTGTCTTTAAACAGTTGCAGCTATGGCATACCGGGTTGCATCCAGTATGACATATCACAAAAGCAATGGCAGGTTTTTTTATTCACCTCCTCGAATTACTGTTTGCAAACAAAATATGACCTTGAAATGGGTGTCATAAATGATGACAATTCAAAATCTCACACTGTCTTGTAAGATGTCTCGTTTTTCTTTGTCATACTTTCTTGCCATAGCACTTGCTACAGCATCTGCTCCCAGAAACAAAGTGTTCCAGTTGTGAGAACTGAAACATAATAAAGATTTCTAGTGTATCATGTTTCTCGTAACTTCAACCAAATTACTAGAAATTATCTAAAGATGCAGTTCTGTTGGAAGGCCTCTGTCACCTGCTATGTCACCTAAACTCAGAATTACTGCCTTCTCCAATTATCAACTAGTGTTGGCTTAGGTAGGCTCCAAAAAATTGCAAAACCAAAGGAAATCTACAAGCGATATTGCACCAAAATAGTGCAATGCTAAAACCCAGCGTCACGGTTGGTTCTTGAAAGTGCAACAGCAAGTCGGCAGTGACCGAGTCTATTTAGCTTGGGAATTTTCAACTTCCAAATGCAGTTGTTATGTGATCATTTCAGACAAAAGTGCTGTTTCCCATGAGAAATCCCCATTTTCCAGTGCGGTAAGGACAGGACGACTATGCCATGCCTCATTACGCGTATATAAGGCAGGAATTAAATAACCATGAGAGTCATCATTTTCCTTCCCACTCAATGTTGTTATAATAAATTCTCTGGTCTCAGAAAATCCACGAGAAGTCTTTTGTATGACCTAGTACTGCACAGTGAACACAGAGCACAGGCACCATGATGCCTATCGTACGTACGGACAAATCTCACCTTTTAGCCATTTCTTTCATCTCTTGATCTTTCTTCTTCTTGAATGAGGACTGCTCTGTGGACAATCAATTTTTTTTCAAAATCCATAGAATCAAACAAAACTTTCCGGAGTGAAAATATTTTCATAGTTCTTAAAGCCAAGTTGACAAAATTATTCAATTTACCATCCAAATAAGGCTTATTCGTATTAGTTTTTATCCCACATTTGAGAAATCCACTAATGTTGCGACATAACACTGACAGAATGTATTCCTCAAGACCATTTCAATGGAAGCCCCTTAAAAAGTACAAGAAATATAAACTAGTCTTAATAAAACAAGGATAGCACTCTTCATTTTAAAAAACAAACAAAATTCTCAGGAATGCCCAATATGAACACTTAATAGACCAAGTGTCCTCATTAAAAAAAAAAACAAACCTGCGAGACCAAACTAGTACAAACGAAATCAAGTGAATGCATACCTGAAGACTGATATTTTTCCTTCATTGACATTCCTGGCAAAATGTGAAGCATTCTGCCCTGTTGAGTAAAAATATGTCCAATCACCTTGGCTGCATGCGATATGCTTTAGATTTTATGTGGTGAACAGCTTATAAGCTTTTAGCTTTAATGGCACCCAATATTTGTAGAAATGTAGTCGAAATGCTAAATTAAATTAAATAAATATGAAAAAAAAACACCTTGGCCATAGTCTGTGAAGATCCAATAACATCCTATACCATCTTGGTTGCTCCAAATTATGAAGGTAAACGCCACTAAAACTAAACTTACCAAAGAAGACAAATCACACTTCTTGCCTTCATATGCACTGTGTTCTAAAGAAGCAAACATTTGCCTGGCTTGATCTTTGAGACCAGCAAGTAAAACAGCTATCCAATGTTATGTTCATAAAGTTGGCAGTTTGCGACCCTGTCTTTCATTACTTTCTCACACCAGCAGACCTAATATTAAACCACTGACAGAAGCTTACAGAAAGTTCAGGTGCTACAAGGGTTGACATACCAAAATGTTTAACTGTGATCCTTAATAAAGTACTGGCAGCGCTAGGCACAACCGTATGCTGACGTATGCAATCAAGGGAGCCTACCGTACCCAAACACGTAGCAAAGACGCTAGACACAACCGTATGCTGACGTATGCAATCAAGGGAGCCTACCGTACCCAAACGGGTAGCGCTGCCAGTACTTTGTTGGGGTTGTCGTTTGATGATTTATAGCGCTCTGTCCTCATTTGTTCTTGTGTGATCCTTAATGCTTGGTGCAACATAGCATCCCTTATAGAGATCAAGCGGCACTATTGTGCATGGGGCTGGCAAAAGTAAAGCAAACAATGGCAGTGTTGGGTGGCATTGCAACTTTCAAAATATGTAGATTCCATCCCATTAATCACAAACAAGCTTTGATCTTTTTGACCATCTCATGTCACAGAATTACCATGAAGGCGGTTCCATCCAGCTCAGCAAATGCTTTGACTGCGTGTTCTGGAAACATGTAGGTGACATGGGCAAAACCCTTGATTTTCTTCGTCAGAGGATCAACTGGAACCTCTATTTCAGCTGTTGGGCCTGTTTTAAGGGGCAAAAACCCATTGATATGTAATAAGGTGCCACCTCAATTTACGGAGAAAAAAATATCTTCAGAAAACTGGTACTAATAGTTGAATGCAGAATTAATGCAGAGGTATCGTAAATTCAAATATGAAATGAAGTTTATGCTATTCTCCTAATGTCATATACCAGAGCTAAAAAAAATTCCAACCTACCGTATTTACTAAATAGTTTTTCCAGGGCCTCCTCTGTACACACATATGCAAGGTTCCGCACAAAAAGTTGTCCAGACTGCAGACACAAGAAAAAACCTTTAAACCGCAACATTTTCTTTTTGGTTTCGTGTTTTAAATTGCAGAGATTCCCACCTGTTAATGCCACCTTATGCATAGACTAAAAATTTCCAAACTGGAGAAAAGACATCTAAGCTTCTCTAATCCAGTCTTCAACAGGCATCATACAACTTCAGAACTATCGAACGGCTACTGAGCCAACGTGCAATATGTCCAGATTAACCTTGGTGAGAACACTTTATCCTCAAAAAAGTATACAAAAAGAAAGATTTTTCAAAACTCCCCTTCCTCCATTGTGCCAAAATATTTTTTCCTTGCAGAAAGGAGGATATAAAAGTAGCCTTTTAAACACTAAAACATCTTGAAGAGCACTGTGAGTGAAAGAAAGAAAGGAGGGAGAGAAGGAACAAAGACAGAAAGGAAGGACAAGAAAAATGGCTTTTGTGAAAACTGTATAAACTGCTTTAAAAGGAATGTAGCAAATACCACCAAGTGTCTGTACCTCAGCAATACTTTCCACTTCTTCATCATCTTTTTTCTGTGGACATAAAAACACACACACACACACACACACGATTTACTGGTAAACATTAAATCCATTTAATTCATTTTTCAGAAAAAATGATAAGACTTATTGTACCTTCCATTCCAACCAAAAATTAAATATGTGCATAACTATACTGCCCAGGCAAGAATAATCTGAATTGGAAGCTTACACCTCATTTTGTAGTTCAGCACATCAAGAGAAACTCTTTCAGCTGTTCTGTGCTCAAAGTAGTCAGGGGCTTAACACACCCAGTTGCCTGACCACCTGGGGCAACCCAAACCCTTCGTTAAGCAAGTAAAAGTTTTGTCCAGTTGCCCGACTGGGCAAGTATGTGTCTATTGCACTGATTGGCACACAGTCAGCCTCTCAGCATCTATAATCGCTAGTGGTGTATCAGACAATGTGCTGATCACTAGTGCTGATCACTATAGTCATTTGTGAGATCAACGGCAGACACAGAATGCATTGGTGAAGATCTAAACTCCAACGGACAGTAAACAACTGTAAGGACATTTTTCTGACAAGATTATGGTTATTCTGGGAGAGGACAACAGGCATATAAAAGTGCAGAGACATGTTGGCGAGTAGTGGCAACCTGAAGGCTTTGGGGTTGTGAGAACCGACCGACTTGAACCATCAAATTTATGGCATGGGACTGCACCTCATATTTCAGTAAAGGCTCTCTGGTATTTGTAAAAGGCATTGTGGACTCTGAGAAGTATGCAGAAGAGAAGTTCTTGATAGCCACGTTTAGCCATCTGTATGCTAACATTTGGTGCAAATTGATGGGTGTTGCCAGACAGTGCTGCTGTACACAAACCATGCTTGACAGCACACTGGATGGCACAAAAAAATGTCACCATGTTTACAAGGCCCGCACAGTATCATGATTTGAACATAAAAACATTTGGCCAATGATGGAAAGACAAGTTAAACAAGAAAAGACATATGATCAACACACTGGGAGACCTGAAGCAAAAACTTCTTGGTGCCTGGGAACGTGTCTCATTTTCATCAGGAACCTGTACAAGTCACTTCCACAACGTCTACTCGAAATTCTGGTTTGAAAGGCTCATATCTCCAAATATAAGCTGTGAAGTTTGTGGAAGGTAGGGGAGGGAAGTGTGTGCACTGTTTACATTTTGTGTACGTAGCTGGATGTAGTGAAGTGGTGCTCTTATAATAATATGTCGCTGTATTTTGTTGGAAGTAATTTCATGTCATCTTATGACTTTCGATCTAATTTCTGCTGCTGTCTGGCAATGTTCTTGTAGCAGCCGACTCTCACCTTATGTAACTGTGAAGGCCACAAAAGTTTGCCATAGACAATGCACCATATAACACTGCTTCAAATTTCATTCAGCTTGGATGATAGTAACGGAGTAATGGCATGATGGCTAAGCAATAATTGACACTGAGCTTCATCATTTCTCCAGATGCAAAAGTTTGCATGCATGGCTGTATCATTATGGGTATTTTTTTTTTTTTTGGATAAGAGGGGGACGCGAAGGGATGAAAGATGTCCAAGTGAAGTGTGGATTTGGGCAAGTAGATTTGACCCTGTGTTTAGCCCTGGCAGAGCTTACAACATTAACATAAGGAAAACTTTTAAGCATAAGTATTAGAACAAAAGAGTCAGCAATATAAGGTAAATGTACAAAGTTACTGTTTCACAAACCTTTAGTTCCCATGGTCGGGGATGTTCTTCCTCAGCGTCTTCGAGAACATCTTCTGCAATTCTTTTAAGGAAAATTTTTTTCCCACCTGTCCAGAACAATAAGATATATTGCAGGCAAATATCATCATAGAAATGGTAAAAAAGGAAGCAAAGACAGCAATATGCTTGCATAATGCCCTATAACTTGATGCAAAAAATACAAATGTGCACATTATTTATGTGTTTACATCCACTCACATACACTGATACACAAAGGCATTATGTTAAAACACTGCATTAGACTCTTAGAGCATGCTGACTCACCTATAAAGTTTCTGTTCTTCCCCATTGCAGATTCTAAGTCCTTCTTTCCACTGAATTCCACAAATGCAATCCCTTGCACAAAAGATGAGAGAATATAAATGCAAATAATTAAATATCATCATTACACACATTTAAGAAATCTTTTATGACAGAAACAGTGGGAGATCAATAATAAATGAAAAGCAAATACATGTACAAGAAATTTTTTCTTTATAGAAGTTTTACAACTCAATTTTCTTTGCTGCTCTCATATATATAGAAATAACTAATACAAATTATAATTAATACAGAGAACTGTGATGTTTACAGATGTCAGCATTAAGGTATGGCTGAAAGTTTCATTTCAAAAGAAAACTTGATTTAAAAATGTATAACATACCAATTGTATTTTTATTTTTATTTTTAGGAATTCTGACTTTTAGAGCTGTCAATGGTTGAAAGAACTCCCTGATTGCTTTCTGAAAATTAAAAAAAGAGGTTTGGGTGAAGTAGGCAAGGGCGATAAGACAGAAAGATTGCAGGTGAAGCTCTTAAAACTAATTTTGTACTTTAGTACACCTGACTGGTGTTCACCCCTTTCCTTAACAAGTCACTTCATCAGTTAATTAAAAGATCACACCTAGGCACTAGAGGGTGAGTAGGGAGAGGATTGTATAAAACAAAAATCAACCCCAAAACATTTAAAAGTCTTGTTCAACTTCTAGCCCTCAAACCCTTTTCACTTTATCTTCAGTAGAGCTCTGATTCAATCAGTTTTTACACAGCAAAAAATACACTCACCTCTCTCACATTTGCAGGCAAATTTTTCACCTTTAAAATATATTTCTCCTTTCCCACTTTTTCCACTTTCTGCAATATAACGTCACATTCCAAATCATCATAAAATAAGATCAAGTTTTAGGGTACACCATTTAAAAAAAACTAAGAAAGTAAGAAAGAAGAAAGAAAGGAAAAAAGAAACAATGAAAAAGAATTTTAAGGTGGCTCTGGACATGAAAAAACCATTTTTTTAAAAAAAAACACCTTTTGAGATAAACACACTTTCAATCCTTTGGAGTGTGCCTGATCATAGTTTACTTTTTTGGTGAGGAAATCTGCATTTATTTATGTTACTTTTGATGTGCCACTGACTGCAAAACCCCTGGAATCTGCCCTTACCTAAAAAAATCACCTGTTACCTATCCTGGATACCACCATTTACCAAGCACCAACTGATGATCTCCTAAAACATTACGTCAGGAAGGTCTTTGTCAGATTTTGCCCCAGTTCGATGGAACAGTATGTATAGCCAACTAACTCGACACATGTAAAACATTATTTTGGCCCTTGAAGTCACTCCATGGATAGATAGCGCTAAAATACTTGTTGAAACTTTGAAGGTAAATTTCTCAAAAAACAGCTTTTCTGTAGGTGTGACAAGACTTATCTTTCTATATATTTTTTTTGTTTTGTTTAAGATATATTCATAAAACTTGTAGTGTTACGCAAAACTGCATATAGAATGCAAGCAAAGTTTAAAATTTAGTTTACATTTCATAATTTTCAAGTACTGCAAGTTGATGGTGGGGGGTGGGGGGTGGGAGGGTAAAATCATTAAATCATTTTAACCATTATTTAAAATCACCACTCAGTAATCAAACAGGATTTTGAAAACAATATGCAGATATTATGGACAGAAAGACTCACAATAATCATCAAAATGTAACTTTGCCTCACATAAGTTTATCCAATAAGGGGACAAACTACCATTTCAATCACTGCTTTGGTAACCTCATTATTTTTATTAACTCTTTTGCCTAAAATATTGCACAAAGAAACATGAAAATAAATAGAACATATATATATATATGCTAAATTTCAGTTATTTAAATATGAGGTTTATTTTTTTTTAAATTCTGCCAAGAGACAACATTTCTTCCAGCAAAAGCATCAGACTGTAGTTAGTTTTCAGGCACACGTTATCTTGGTTAAGATGTCCCATAAGATTCTGGTCACAGACCTCACAGACATCACACATTATGAAATGCTTTTTTTTCCCTGTTCACATATTACAGAAACTTAGCGAATAAAACTATTAACTGAACTGCAGACATGAGTCACAATATGCAAGTGCACACTGCACTACCTCGGACTTATCTCCCTTTAGTTCTTTCTTTCCTTTGGCTGTGTCTTCCTTTTCCTTCTCCATTTCACTTTCTGTCCCACTCTCAGCAGACAGTTCGGTCATCTTGGACTTTAGGTACTATGCATTGTAATAATAAGGATAAAAAAAGTTGAAGAAATGAGGTTAACATCAAAGTATGGCACTTAACTAGTTGTGGTTAAAAAGTAATAAATGCACTGCAGCAACTTAAGAATTTTCTTGGGTTCCCCTCTAAACGAAGCACAAGGTACAGAAGTTGACACAAATTCTAAGATTTGAAGACATTTCAAGGGCAGACGAAGCAGTTAAGTAACACTTATTTTAAAACACTAGCCAGGGGACCTGCGCTGTCTGGGATTTTTTTCTTTGAATAAAAATCATGAAAATGTCACAATTCTGTTTAGCATGTCAACAACGAGACATCAAAATCTGAAGCCTTATCCCACCCATACCTACCTCTTCTCTAACCCCCACCCCTACTCCCGGAAAAACCCTTGGGTCCCTCCTTGAGACATCATAATCTTAACCCTTACCCATCCACCCCTACCCTTTCTGTAACCTCACCCTACCCCTTTACTAACCCTCCACTTCTAACCCCTAGCCCTTCCCTAACCCCACCCTTACCCCCTCCCCCTCCCCCAGAAACATTCTCAGCCCCCTTCCCCAGAAACATAGGTCCCCTCCTCCAGAAACACAGTCCAGGTACAGAGCTCGCCATTGGATTAGCTACACACAATGGGGACTTTAAGGTTTTGACTTGTCAAGCACGGCAACGGAAAGGGAACTTTGGTGGTCTCCCTTGCACACTGATTGCAGTGTACACATATTAAGGGCCTCATCATATTTATCATTTCATTTACATATACATCTAGGTACAGGTCGAAATATGGCCTATGAACATCAGCAGGTGAAAAAGAACCCACGTGGCGAATTTGGTGTGGATCGATTCAGGCATGCAGATTTGATTAACAAACACACACCCAAACATTTGGGTTTCTATATTAGATGTTGATTAGCCTTACATCAGGTTTCACATCCACATAATTAAATGAAACGGTGATATCTATTTCAACTCACCTCTAGATCAGACATTTTTTTGGTCTTTTCCTGTTCTGAAATATACCAATTTTCAAAAACAAGACAGTCAACAACATCTGGTTTGAAGAGGTAGTGCAGGTGTGCATGTGCATGTATGCATGGCTGCATGCAAATGTGTGTGTGTGTGCACAAAGGCGTGCATGAGTGCCCACTCAGTCCAGAGGCTAAAAAATAACAGGCTACAAAAAAACACCAATGACTTCTAGAATGCATCCAGCACTCCTAAAGTTTTGCTGTTGTTGTCCAAGTCACTTAGTCAGGAACATAAGTAACAAAAAACTGTCACCCTTGGAAACAGGTCAGAAGTATCTATTCATGGAAAATGTTTATATGCATGTGACAGCTTGCAATATTTTTAGTGACCCCCAAAAAGATGCTAATCTGATCTCCAGAAAGTGCTTCAGTTGTAATCATCCAAAACTGAAAATGTTTATAAGTCCACAGGCTAAAAACTAGGCCAAAAATTTA
The DNA here is from genome assembly GCA_004794575.1 of Lanistes nyassanus. Lineage (NCBI taxonomy): Eukaryota > Metazoa > Mollusca > Gastropoda > Architaenioglossa > Ampullariidae > Lanistes > Lanistes nyassanus. The sequence goes on from SMGT01004166.1 coordinate 344,395, forward strand.
CTTCTACAAGTTCTAGAATGCAATCACAACTCATAGGATTTTCCTTTAGTGCTATAGTCCAAGTCACTTAAGTCAGGAACTAAGGTAACAGCAAGCAGTCATCCCTGGAAACAGGTGAGAAATATGCATTTCACTGCCAGAGATTTGATCAGAAACCATGATTGATAATTCTCCCCAACTCATTCATTAGCAGACTATATTCCGAAATGCCAGGGGTCTTAGGAAGATGCAGAAAACTAAGATAAAGAGACAAAGATATCAGATTCACAAAAAAGACAACAAAAAAGAACACATACGGTGATCCTTTGCTCTGCTCTCATTTTCCTTTTCTTCCTTCACTTCATCATCATTCCCACTGTCTTCTTCTGTGCCATCTTTGTCATCGCTAGCATGACTTGCATTGTCACTATCATCATCATCACTTTCCACATCATCCCCTTGTTGTCCTGCCTTGTTGTCCAGGCTGCTGTCCATCCAAGTTTGCTTTTTAGCAACATTCTGATGGATGTGCAGAAATTCTTGAAATTCTGGATCATCTTTAAGCTGGAAAATAATTACAAGAGAAAGAATCAAGTACACTTTTTAAAAAACAAAACAGAAATGATATTAATCAAATGGCATACAAGACAACCACCACTCCAGAAATAAGGTAACAGAAAAATGTGCCTTAACACTTTCCAAACATGTGCTCTTTACATCAGTATAAACCATTTAATTTCTTCATAATTTTGTTATAAATGTTAATCTACATATCCTGTGTAAACACATCGTGAAAAACAACTAAAACCTTTCAATTAAATTCTTAATTAAATTTTACTAAACAAACTCAAGATTCAACAAACCTTTCCGAGAAGAGCTTCTACTCTTTCTTCTTTTTTCTTCTTTTGACTTTCTGCCTTTTGTTTTTCTTTTTCTTTTGATGATTCTTTTTCACTGCCAGTGCCATGCTTCTGCTCATAAGCTGAGCTGCCTTTGGAATATTTGCTCCATGCCCGTGGCTTGCTTGCATCCCCAAGATCTTTAGTAAACTCAACCTGAAACATTATAACAGTACAGGAGAACAACAAGCAACATATGCACACATGCATGCATGCACATTTTTGCATTCACACATGCATGTGTAGGCACACACACACACATATATATATATACACAGTGAACAAAGCTGCTTTAAATCTGTTTTGTCAAGATGTGTTTGACTTGGAGACAATCAGTGAATCACAAATAATATTACCCATCTTCAGTCTGTGTTAAATGAGAGACTTAAGAATTTTAAAACACATTGCTAATGGAAAAGAGTGGTGATATGGACAGCAGGCCTAAACTGGACAAATGAAAGAACTAGAAAGTAGAATAACTCACACAAAGGTACTGGCAGCGCTATACATAGCCGTATGCAGATGCATGTGACCAAGGGAGCTTACCGTACCCAAACACGTTGCAAAGAGAGGGCCGAAAGAAAGGAACTTGGCAGATCCGTACCCAAACACGTAGCAAAGAGAGGGCCGAAAGAACGGAACTTGGCAGATCTGGCAGATCGTGTTTGGGTACGATAAGCTCCCTTGGTCACATGCGTCTGCATACGGCTATGTATAGCGCTGCCATACCTTTGTTGGAGTTATCTTACGATAATTTAAGCGCTGGTCCTCATTTGTTCTTTATTAATTAGAAAGTAGAACTAGAAGCAGTCAGCACAAGAACTGTAAGCAAACTTTATTCGACCTTTATTATTATTATTAAAAACTAAAATTAAAGTGAGGGGTTCAAAATAATAATCTTTGATATGAGTTGCATGCATCCTATAAATGATGTATTAAATTATTAAATCAGCAATACAAAGGGGATACATATATTTAAAAATTAAAATCTGCTTTACTTGAATTCTAGAGGTGTTGATGAATGTTTTATTGAAAAATGACTGGGCTGCCCTTGCTTCCTCCTCGCTGCTGTAACCAACAAAAGCAAATCTGCGGAACACTCCTGATTTGGTATACTTCAGACAGCAGTCCGTCACAGTTCCTTTCTGTGAAAAAAGTTCTTTCAAGGTCTGTTCTTTGATCTGGAAAGTGGATAAACAACAATAACAAAAAAGGTGAATATATCACGATAAGTATAACTTTTATAAGTATTTTGTAATGACTCAAAAGCCAGTCTTTTGTGTTCCTGGAAGAACCATTTTCTCCCGTTTACATCGAAAAGCTGAGTCTGTTTTCAGCACTGGCACAAGTAAAAGCGAAACAAGTTTTGGAGAAAAAAGGGACCTCCCTTGCACTGTCTCAACCTCGAGCAACTCCATTTACTGGGGGTGGGGTGAAATGAAACTTAAAAAGTCAATAAAAATTCTTAACATAGTCATATTCTAGGGGACATCCAATTTACTTCTATTTCAGTACTTCTTGCAATCATTTACAGGCGACACCAGAACTATCCCGTGTCAATACTTATTATACTATTCTATATCATACGCCAAAGCGAAGAATGGCAGCTATGATTATGCAAGTCGCGACGAAGGTGTAAACAGGCAAGAACTTCCTTTTTTTTTTTAAATCCATCTAACTTTCGTAGATCAGCAGCGAAAGGATCTCTCCAGCTTTTTCTCAAGACTGAATCAAGTCTATCACTAGTAAGTATTATGTAATTATCATTGAATCAATGAATGAATGAAAAGTCCAGAAACAGTGTTCTGCATTGTTGCCCACCAGCTTATTCTGCCTTTGCGTCTGAATTCAGGATATCGCTGATGAGTGTGTTATGCATGCATAGTGAAGAAAAGAGTCCCAGCTGGATGCTGATTACCTCTTTGGGAAGATTTTTAACGATCAAACGAGACATGTTGGAGTTTGTTTACAAGACCTCGTGCACAGGAAGTATGTTTCAAGGGACGCCACTCTATTTGGAACAATGAGTAGCATATTTGGAGTAATGTACGTATGGAGTGGGGCTTGATAGTTCTACAGGTAGAGCTGCGGATGCTGCTGGTTCGAAAATCCAGGAGTGATGAGGGATTATTTTCTGGAGATAACCATTGTGCAGACTCTATCTGGCCGTTCCGCCGAACTTTAATCGCCCCCCCCCCAAAAGTGTATGCACTTACTCTTTGCACTTCACAACCTTCATGATCATGAGGACAACAAAATTACCAAGTCCAATGTTAATTTCTGCACGACACATTTAGTTTTGGCCATATTTAAAAATCCAGTGCATGATCATCATTCTATATTTTGTCTGCCACAGCTAGCTAGACCAGGATGTCTCAAGCAGTTTGTGAAATTTAAAGCTGAGGGAAATGCGGTATCTCATGTAGCATCGAAACTTCAGCCAAGCTAACAATTAAACACCGAGGTGAAAGATGATCAGCTGAACGCTCCAATCACCCAGTCACCAAAGGCACGTCATTCTAAATTTAGAATGTATCATCTTACTCCAAGTACTTAAATCGGAAAGCATTTTGAGGTAGGATGAACCAATCATTTTTCTGCCAAGAGTGCATCAGTGCAGAGTTTGTCACAGCAAGAATTGTTTGGGACTTAAGATCTCACCTGTCCTCGGGTGGTATCATTGACATGCAAAAAGTTGTTTAATCTGCTGCCTCCACAAAAACACCAAAAGCCAAGTGACTGTACATACCCCCCCCCCCCAACTTAAGAAGGTGCCAAGACTGGTGTTGCGGGGCCCAAGGCAACATTTTAACCCTTACACTGCTGGATATAATGAAATACCCAAGCAAAAATCAAGCTTAAAATCGAAGGATGAACGGCTGCCGTGAGCTGTACTGTGCTCAACAGGGGAAGGTCCGATTGTGACCCATCGCGCCAACACATTTTGCACTTATTTCAGGCCTTTCATGAAACCTTGATCTATCTGGACAGTAAGCAGTTTAACTGGAACAAATACACATGGCTGTAATCTGGAATCTGTTGAAGTAACTGCTCACTTGTCTTGTATCAGTCACTAAATCTTAAATCTGAAGTGACAAATGTTGGTGGACCTATCTTCATTGTTCTAATTTATATTAGTCTTCATCTTCACTATGTTGAGGCCTTGCTGCTTGTGGGCATTATAAAAAAAAGGACACGCTGCAACCGTGGGTGGGTAAATGAGTATAAAATAAGCAAAAATATACAAATTCCCATGCCTGTCCAAACAAGACCTTGGAAGTTCATTGAATGTAGTACAGCAGTTTACTGAACTCAACATTGTTTTAGTATTATTACTTTTATTAAAACTTTTATTAAAACCATTAACTAAAACCTTATCATAAAACATTAAAACTGTAAAACAAACTGATCCTGAAGTGTCTAGTGGTGTCCTTAAGTGGTAAACAGCACTGCAAAAGACACTAGGAAACATGTCTTCATTTTTTGAATGCTTCAGTCTTCATTTTTTGAATGCTTCAGTCTTGATTTTCTGAACGCTTCAGTCTTGATTTTCTGAACGCTTCAGTCTTGATTTTCTGAACGCTTCAGTCTTCATTTTCTGAATGCTTCAGTCTTCATTTTCTGAATGCTTCAGTCTTCATTTTTCAAATGCTTCAACTTTTGGATCCATGTGAACCCAGTGTCCAATCTGAGCTGCTTCAATGTGTTTGCACAAAGCCTCCTTCGCTGCTTGATATCTCACACAGCACTGCTTGAGATCTCTGTATGTTGTTGCCTTTAAATTATGCAGTTCAGGCTTCTTGCTTATCCTCATCACTTCTCTGAAGCGTGCTAAAAATGCTGCTTTGCACAAGTGACTTGACAGTGTTACACCTGAGGTGTATGGAGAACTGAAAAATAAACATTAAAAATGTCTATGAGTGGAATACTAATTGACTACAGTGTATCTGCCTTCCTTGATATATGTGCTCCTATATATATATATCAAAGCTGTCTATTACAATGCCTCAGAGATGCACAGCTATCACTGTGTTATATTAAGGCGTAGACACTGTGAAATAAGCCAAGGTATCACAAAATTGTGCACAATGATTATTAGGAATGACTTCTGGGTGCACCCATGCTTTCTTGCACCATACACAAAAAGGCAGCAACATCAATGGTTATTTTTTTGTCTGGTTCTAAAATGGGTTAAACTTTATGAATTACTAATAATTAAGCTTCAATACCTTACAACATTATGGTCTGTGCTTATGACATGAGATTACAACCATTGCCACTGGCATTATTTACCTACATGATGCGATACCACTCTCCATGACTTTGTGGTTCAATTAAAACATTTCATTTTATTGTCAGTAAAGCTAGAATTAGTAATAGTAGGAGGATCCTTTGCTCATGTACAAAAGAACTCACCTTGGCACAGCCCTTCCGGTGAAAGAACTGGTGACTTCCACCTTCTCAGGGTCAGAAGAGCACCAGCTGATTCCTTCAATGGTGGGGGGGCCCTCCACAGGGTAATGTTCTTGAATGTTGAACGTCACTCCATACAGACGTGGATGGTTTACAGTGTATGGTGGCACAAGGTCATCAAATATTGTTTCATACAGACGACAGCAGGATGCTCGAGATAAATGACCATGGTCAAAACCCTCTCCTGCAAACACACGTTTAATGCACACCTTAGACAGACACCAGTATGGCAACAGACCGAAAACCTGAGAAAAGAATTTTGTGGTTGGATGAGTAGTGCTGAAGAAATTCTTTGGCTCTGTTAGTGCCAGTAAATTATCACTTACTTAAAGGATATCATTAAAACCCAAAAGCCTAGAAACAATGGCAATGTGAAACCCAAAAATTGGGTCGGGGGTTATTGTGAAAAAAAACCCCTATGAACTAACAGCAGACAGACTACTAAACAATATTTAAATTTGCAAAGGTGGCCAACTCAGAACAGCTGTTTGTGAATTGCTGTTTGTCCCATAATTTTGAAACACGTGCCAAGAATAATTCAGAAAGAATGAGAGAAAGGGAAGGGTTCCAGAGGTTCTGGAAGAATTACACAACTATCCTAGAAATACCATGAAGGTTATAATCCTTTCAGGATTTCTGTACTACTTTTTTCAGACTTATTCTTAGCACTAGTTGAAAAAATATGGGGAAGTATACTATGCTTAATATCTGCTTTTCCTTTCCTATCTTTGAAAACTTCTCTGTTAAAAGCACAGATGGAAAGAAATTCTGGTTATATAAATTGTGTAAATGTTGATGAGACTTAAGTACATGGCTAACAACCAAATTTCTTAGCTAAATCTGTGTTTCGTTAGCAACACTTACCATGACCCACAGTGCTAAATCTCAATTTAGCAATCCCTAACCACACCTTAAAAACAAAAAAAAACTTTGTAAACATAACCCTACTAAGGCCTCCCATGCACATGCACAATCACCATGTGTAATCCTATGCGCACCACTTGCTGGCAACTCAAGCTAGCTTTCGAAAGCCAAAGAGACCAGCGGGGAGGAGGGTGGGCATATGATGGGTCATGCAAAGTATTGCTAGAAAAGCAAAAAAACATGCTAACTTCCCAGCACATGAACATCTTCGTGGATGGCAGAGACCAGGACTGAGGACAGTGCCTGCTGGGGTCGGATGGCCATGGTGAACAGGCGGGTTCGGCCAAGCAGACCAGGGGACCAGCACTTCTGCAGGAAGCAGGGCCAGGTCCACCTGCAAGACCATAAGGGCAAAGCAGGAACCACCGAAAGGCCAAGCCAGGTACCACCGAAAGGGCAAGCCAGGAACCACCGAAAGGGCAAGCCAGGTACCACCGAAAGGGCAAGCCATGAACCACCGAAAGGGCAAGCCAGGTACCACCGAAAGGGCAAGCCAGGCACAGGCAGGAGATGGAAGTGCACACTAAAGGTCGCATGGGAGATAAGGTGGTGGACAACAGTGATAGGCAGGATCAGCAGGCAAGGGACAGCGGACCTAACACAAGGCACACGAGGTGATGGCTACACACACAGGCCAAGAGGCAAAGAGCAAGCCACCGGAAATGGGAAGGCTAACCGGAGGTGCATGCTCCAAGTGGCAAAAACTGGGAACAGTAAGAGGGCCGATCAGTAGCATTACCGGAACTAGCTAGGCCAGAAAAGCCATGCTCATGTGATACCCAGGTCAGACCAGCAACGGAAATAAGGAAACTTCCATGAGGACCCATTACCGGAAGTGCACGCAGCAGTGTAAAGGTTGCATCAACCCTGATCGGAACTGCCTGGGCCAGGGGAGCTTTGCTCGTGAGACAGAGGTGCGTCGGGAAAGGATGGCCAGATGTGACCGGAAGCTTGGGAACCCCAGGAGAATCGGCTCGATTTGGAACAGCCCAGCCCAAGTTAAAGGAAGTAGAACCCATAGACTTGTGTCTCAGCAGGACACAATGAATCAAGTGCTCAAGCTCCCTCTCCATCACGTCCAGCCAGAAATCGCCGTGGAACATCTTAATGGCACATCCTTGGCCGACTTCAGTCATGGTGTTTGAGAAAGCTTGAGATGCAAGTAAGCTGCGCATGGGGTTACACAGGGTTATGTTTACAAAGTTTTTTGTTTGTAAGGTGCAGTTAGAAATTGTTAAACTGGGATTTAGCAATCTGAGTCATGGTATAGTACTGTGACAAAGAAAATTAAATGACTAGAAATAGTACTACCTACCAACAGTAACAGATGTCAAATACACTGGTTCAATAAAACAGCTCATCAGTGCTCCCTGCAGCCCAAGGACATTCCAGCAAAGAAGCTTGTCACTTGGTGACATCACAAGATGATCTTCAGAACCTCTATTATCCGGACCTTCCAGCAACTTTTGAACTCTTGGGGCTTGCATTGCAAATACCGTGTCAACTTCTCCTGTGTTAAAATCCAGAGCAAGAAAATGACCAGCACTGACATCAAATTACATTTGCTTTGTTTTATTTCTGATGCATAATTACATCCAACAGCCCATGTAAATGGCCAAAATCAGATAAAAACTCAAGGATGTGGTAAGCTCCTGTTCCCTGGACCATCACGGTTCACTAAATGTCTTCAGGGGCAACAAGCTGATATTTATCCTGAACGCCGACAGATTATAAGGCTATTTGTATGTTGTTTTCTTTCTGGATTGGTTCCGATGGTAATACCTAGATTATACTTCAACTCCATTCCACTTTGTTACTTTGGATCATGAGTAAATCCTTTCACGAATTTCTTAAGAAAATCAAAATCAAGTTTTAAAAAGCAAACAGCAATATGAGTCAACCTACCATCTTCCCTGCAGACATAGGTAAACCCATGAGGTTGGCCATCTTGAAAGAAAGGGTAGTGGCCCCCTTGTTGTACATTGAACTCCTGTTCCTTTGAAAGAGGGCAACTGCGCCTATGAAAAAAAAATAATCCCCTGCCTAGAAAAATCTCCACACCATCCTTTTCAATCATCTGATTGGGTTTTGCAGCTGCACTAGGTGTTTGCAGAATTATCTTAAAAACAGCGGTCAGGTTACTTCCTTCCTATAAAAGATGGGTAAATCCATAAATAAAATCAATACTGAACTGTCATTTGTAACACACTACAAAAGCACAATGGTTAGATTTAAACTGTACAGTATTACTAGGATTACTGCAAGACATCTCCCATCTGATATCCACTAGTTCTGAACATGATAAGCCCATCAATGTTTACACAGAAAAAAATAAGCAAGTGTGCTTTTGTCATGTACGAAATTTGTAGTCAGTACTCACCCACTTTGAAGATTTTCTCTGTAATCACCAGGCAGGGGATTGCTGATGTACAAATGTATAGAAACATTTTCCTTTTGGCAGAGAAGATTAGAATTTTCTGATAACTTGAAGATAGATGCTGCTTCGTTTCCACTGTAGTATGTTTTCAGTTCTGCATAAAAAAATCTGAAATGGTGCAAACACAGTGGTAAGAAATCAACACAGAAAACAACTTTCTCTTGTTTTTTTTTCTTTGGGGTGGAAAAAGACCAGCTGACACAGCCTTTGATACCTGTCATAACTTATCAACATTTGTTTCCCCAGCAATTTCAGGTCCATTTTTACAAATCTTGCTAAAACAACCCGATTTTAAAATGTAAGCGAAATCTTTTAAATAGGGTTCTGGAAAGACAGATTTTTTTCTTTTGCAGGGCTGAGATGTAAGCTATGTACCACAATCATCCATGGTTGTGACACGATTACAAAGGTACTCAAGTCAAACCACACCAAAAATACGGTTATTGGAAAGCATAAGGCAAAGCATCCAGCAGGCCTACTTCACGAGTGCTCGTCGAGCTTTAGTCAAGGCATGACAGTCAATAAGCACACGTCCATCTTTGGAAATATTTGCTGATGCAGTGCATCCTGATCCTGTTGCCAGCGCTACAACTTCCCCTTCATCATTTTTGCCTGTTTTTTAAAAAAAAGGTACAAACTTAAATGCAGATACAACTATTACTGGAGCTTCTCAGAATCAATAGTGTACCCTTGAAACACAAGCTTATATAGGAAACTTAATGACACAGCACGCTCAACATCTGCCACTTTTGTGGGTAATTGCAGGGAAAAATAACATACATAGAAGGGTTATGACGCACTAGCTAGCAAAACCTGACCCCACCACCCCAACCAGTGATCATGATAAGAAAAGCTTTAAATTTTCCATCCTGGAACTGTCTTGAACTGAACTAAGAAAGTGCATTTGTGCATCAAAGGCATACTAACTTCTTTTGACAACGAAGCCAGCAATCTCGTAAGAATGCTCATACAGTTTGGGATAATTTTGGTCAATAATTTCAAACAGTGCCAAATTAACTTTGTGCGCAATTTTGTCAGGCGAAGACTGTGCAGAGTTTGGGGCCAGCAAATTAGCAGACACCTGTAAAAGATAGATACACAAAATTTCAAGCTAACAATTTCAAAAAATAAAAACATAAAAAGAAACAAAGAGAATTTTACAATGGATGCACTGCAGTTATATTACTCCTTCGCCAGAGAGAAACTTGTAAAGCCCACTAATTCCACTTAAAACACACACACAACAGGGGGAGAGGAGAGTGAACTCTTCGTGAACAACTTTTGTGGAGCTTTACTGTGGATAATTATTCACAAAGGTTGCAGAATCACCATGATGGTAAGGATAAAACTTCAGTGATCAACAGTCTCGAGTGCTGATAGAAAACAGATCTCTTATGCTACCGAACATACTCTTAGATGCATTATCTTCCACCTGTATAGTATCATCCCTAAGAAATTTACTCTCACAGGTTGCTAGTCACTTCATGACAACAGCAAAACTTAAAATCTGCAAATAAGTTTCACAAACACTTCTGCTGTGTGTACCAGATTTTGTGCTCTCAGGTACTGGTCAGCTTCTGCCACAGCACATTTTAGGGCTTCATCTTTATTGTAGTCATACTTTCTGCTGATCTGTCTCCCATCAACAATCACTATAGCCTCGTACCTGTTAGGACAGAGTTAATCAAAGACATGACTAGTTTCAAAATATGCCACTACAAGATCAGACATTATAAGGGGAAAGAGAGGGAGAAGCAAAAAAGGCATTTATTGTATGCACCACACATTCTTTTTATATATATATATATATTCATTTTTATATATTAATCTCCAGTCTTGCCAATGTCAGAGAAAAAAAGGAGAAAGAAAGAAGCGAAAAGAAAAAAGCATACACTGTAAAACTTTCCTATTAAGACTTTGGAAAATGCAACAAATCAGGTCTTAACTGAGAAGGGTCTTAATAGGGAGTAGTGTCGTGTAATGTGATGTGAACTGAATGCAAATTCAAATTAGTGGTTTAACGAAAACATTTCAGTGTTTATATACAGCTAATATGCATTATTCAAAACAATCTTTTCTCTTTTTTTTTTTTTTTGCCTCATACTCTGCATAACAGCTATAGCCGCTACTCTGAAAGCACTCTTTGCAATGAAAACTACAACAGTTGTTGTTGACAAAGATCTCTGCTTCAGTAGAACCCTGTCTGAACTGTCCCTTGATTGCTGACACACAAATGTACAGAGTTAGAAACGATGAGCTGACCAGGTAACCTCGTGTAGGTCAAGCCTATGGCAGAGCATGACAGCTGAACCACAGGCGATCAAGCACAGTGGGTAAGTGGTCCCTCCCCCATCTACTCTGTGGTGGGTGACTGACGCCCCTCCCCCTCCCTCTCCCCGGCTGCCTACATTTGCCCCAACATCTCCTAGAGTGAAACTCCCAGTCAGGATCATGCATGCATATTGCACAAGACAGGTTTCACAGGCAGAGCAAACCCAGCAAAATAGCGAATCTAGACTAGCGCGCTTCGTGGTGTCTGCTACGATGCAGTGAAACTAAATGCTAGCATAGTGAAGCAATGGATGCAATAATAAGTATTGCACATTCATCTGCTGCATTGAAGAAAACCACAACACTTGGCATGCCTGTTGTTTTGTTCACCATTTTGAAGCCATTATGATCAAAGGCATTTCATCTACTGCCCTAGATGCTATGGCTAGCAGCTACCTCTGCTTTCTGTTGTGAAGCCTGCCACAGCTGACCAGACTGGTTTTTTTCTGGTTTTTAACAGTTGACATCAGTTTCTTAGTAAAGTCTTTGTTTCAGATTCATAGGCATAATTCTGCTTGTAATAGAATATAATTACTTGGTCGTAAGTCAAGTTAGGGAGGTATCCTAATAGAAAGGTAATTTATGTAACACAATAGGTCAGTGATAACATTTTTGGTCTCATCTAAGATCAGATGGTGTCATGATAGGGAAGGTCTTAATAGAGAGCTTTTACTGTATTACAGAAAGAGTATCTTGCTTAGGTCATTTTGTGCCATCTGAGATCCTTGTACTCACAGCTAACACAAGAAATATTAATCTTTTATTTTTATAATTTACTCAAAAAATTTATGGTATGTCCACATTTGTCATCTTTTGATGTCAGATTAGAAATTTATCTACTTAAAATGACGACATTTTATATTAATGATAGCCAGCATTGAGAGGTGGTTACCCTTTATCTGCTTGTGGAATATCAGATTGCATAAAGCTGCAGGTCAAACCCTTGGCTGAGCAAAAGTCTGTGAGAGACTTGGTCAGTCTTGTTACATCTTCTCTGGCACCATTGGTTGACATATGGATACTGCTTGCTTTTATCCCTCCAGTTGTAGCACCTGCACCATGACAAAAACTAAACACTTCACTGTACATGTATTTTTTTCAAGATGACTCTGACTACTGATATCAAAACAATCACAAAAACAATAAATGCAAAGTCATCCAACTCAGCGCATGGGGTAATGGGATGGTGTGGTGGGGCAAAGAAAGTGAAACAGCCATTATGCAGAACATAGATGATGTTTGAGTCACTCTACTTAGTGCTGAGGAAAGATATCTTCAGTATTCATTTAAACAAAGACATACAAAGAGATATTACACACTTGCAGCAGTCCCAATGCCAAGATAACCATCCATGGCCTTTATTGCAGATGCTGTTTTTGCATCTTTTTTACTGCTGCCCACGCCTGGTGGATAGGTAACTCCATCCAGTGTGCACTGCATTGCAAACGCTCCCATCACCATTTTTCCTCCTCCCGTGTAGCTGACTTCCTTGAATTCTAACTCTAGCTTCAGAACTGATGCCAGTTCATGAACACACATGACAGGATTCTTACGACGCGATCTGTATTCTCGTTCAAGTGCTTTAGGGCATTCGGTTTTTTGAGGTACATAAACTGGAACTGCATCTTTGTCTGGGTCTTCTGGCCTAGGCGTCAATCCAGGTATATACTGCTGGCGACCAGACATCTTTAACCTGGTGAACGGAAATTTTGACCCTTTATCATGTTTTTAGTTGATCAAAACTTGATCAGCTGATGATAATTTGAAAAAAAATTCATTTTACTGAGCACTTGATTTGAGAATGAGAGGATCTGACCTCATCAGGCCAGATCAGGAGTAAGTTACGAGTAACACTGTCACTTGTAGTTTATTTTAAGACCGACGCTATAAGCACTTGATGATTAAAAACTGTTTCTAAACTCATAGTCGTGTAATACGGTATCTACGTCTATGAATCAAATTACTCATTATATCTACAAATCATAATAATGATATAATCATATAATATTATTAAATAATGCGCCGTCAGTTGTTGATTTTGAAATGAAATTGTTAAAAACTTAATATGTTATACAAATATGAAATAGGAATATGACAAAATAAAGCGTTTAGAGCTTTGTGACTTTCATAAACACTTCGTTTACCTTTTATTGTTGCAGTTCAATAGCAAGCAATTTGTTGGGTTGGGGTTTTAATAAGCTTTCGCTGTTAGACGACTATTGTCGTGCTGGAAGGCCAAGGATACTTAGGGTTTGAGCAAAGTAAAACCACGTGAGTCACGAGAACTCTGGCGAGAACTACATACAAAGTAACGCAAGTGGTCCGCAAGGGATAGCAACGTTGATGCGAAAAACAACAGAATGGTGAGCGTAGTAGCACTCAAAAGTGTTTAAGTGTCATCATTCAAGATAGCTGTTGATACAATGGTTTCCAAAGCAGGAAGAATTTGGTATAGTGTGTCGAATACCTTTACTGAGCGAAAGTCGATAGAAAAATCACCAATGGAATAACGTTTCTGCATTCAGTTGCTACTATGCCAGTTATACTTATAATAGTGCGGTATACCTCATTACTTGAGCTTTCAGAATTTCAGAGTACTGGTAGCGTATTATAATTATGAGCCCATAATAGTAGCGGAGCAGCATTCTATGAACTTAATAAATTGCGACTAACGGACTAATCTATCGGTTGATAAACGGCAAGATAACTCATTAACTGTTAGTGTTACACCTGTTGTTAACACTAAATCAGTAAATCAAATGACTAAGTCTCTGTATTTAAGTAAGTGCAGATTTTTAATACAGGACAGTCTTCTATTTCAGCAGTTTACTTAAGTGAGTAGTATAGTTTTTTTCTACACTGACTAATGTTCATTGAAAATGTAGAAAAGAAAGACACATGATTCTTGCTTCCTCAGTTCCTGCATCTTAAGCAGTGTCATGAAAACGTCGAAGGTATAGCTGCGATCTTTTTTTATCAGGAGTCTACAGTGCATCATGAAGCAGCTGTAGAATGTAATAGTGTTGACTGTGTTCAATGCTTAACCCTTACAGTGTGATGGGCCACGATCTGTCGAGCGCAGTACAGCTCATGGCAGCCCTGCATCCTTCAATTTAAGGTTGATTTTTGCTTGGGTATTTCATTATATCCTGCAGTGAAAGGGTTAACACACCTTATTGGTAACTTTTTTCCTCACTCGTTTGCCCTATTCAGTCTACAGTATGGGCATAATTATAATGTTTTTGCCTGTCACTTTGTCCAGAGGATTTCCAGACTCTTGAACTTGAAGATCGATGAGTAAAGATTGGTGGTGGTGGTACAGCTGGACCATTTGTGAAGAAAAGACATTTTAATTACTGTACACGTATCTCTATGCCATCAGCCTTTTCATGTTCTTTCTTAAGCTGATTTCATTATTATATAATAAAGACAATATAGGAAAAAAGAACTCAGTTAATGTCCACATTTTTTCCTATCAAGATTTTGTCCCAAGTCTAGTTAGATTTGTTCTCATTTTTCTACTGTCTTGTATCTCGATCTGCTAAGATGATTGATGGTAGTGTTTCCACTGATTTCACTGATTGATATCTGTTTTGTGTAGCTGTGTTGGATGTGTCGGCTAATGTTTGGCAGAAGAAAAAAATGACCTTGGAAGTGCCAGGCCTTCTGTTTTGCCTGATTTTTTTCTGTCTTACTGTTGTTATTCCTTTACTTTCCAAATGCCGGTCAAGATGAGTGTTTTCTGTTTTTTATCTTTATCATTTGACTCAGTGACTGCCATGTCAGGTTTGTACTATTTCATTAGTGGCCGTTCTGTGGAAGGAGCTATTCTAGTGTTTTAGAAAACTACTCTGCCCCTTGCCGTCTCGCCCCACCAAAAAAAAAAAAAAACTCCCTTCTAAAAGTTGCATAGCAAGTACCCAGTTTTGGTTATCTTACTACTAGTACTACCCTACAGAACTGGAACATGTTCTTGTTGTTTCACTATTGAGAGCATATTATTGCGGTATTGCCTGAAACCTGAATTGCAAGTTTCCCAGCCTTGCAAAATTTTCAGTAAATTTTTCTGGTCAGGTGCTGAATCTGCATCAAGTCACTAAGATTTGTAAAATATTGTGGTTCTTCTTTTATGAGGGGCTAGTAGTAGCACCTTGTGAAATGCGACCCACTGCTTGGGTGTTCGTGGGCCAGTCTTGCTTCGTTGTTAGAGGCTGAAGCTGACAGCTTTATTTAGTAATATTTTAATAATAATGCAGAGGTGGATATGGAAATGTTGGCAGTTTAACATGGGTTAGGACTTGGTAGGAGTGAAGAAAGTCTAGACGGTGAGAATTTATATGCCTTATTCACAAGCAGTGCATCAACTACTGTTTCCTTGGTTTGAAAAGTAAAGCCAGTCCATTGATGCACTTGTCACTAGGTCTGCGAGACGCATAGGCTATGAATTCAAAAGTCATCCATGTCATACAAACAGACTTTATAGCACATTTATGATCTTTTGACAAGGTTAAATCAAGTAAATGCTTTCCATGATTAACTGATTACTGCAAAACACATACACATTTTTTTTAAACATCATTTTCACCAGCACATATGGTCTCTTCTTGCTGAACTGAAGTGTTACACTTTTCATTAGAAAACTAAACTAAGGTCTTTATGAAAATTTTTTTTATTAGAGTTTGTCTTTTTAAGCTCACTTTAAACAATGATATTACCAATTATCATATTTTCCATTATTTTAGGATGTCTTCCTCATGATAAGGCGCAAAAAAGTGACCATCTTCACAGATGCTAAGGAATCAACGCCACTAATAGAACTTAAAAGGATAATTGAGGGCATTTTAAAAGTTCCTCCAGACAGCCAGCGTCTGTTTAAAGAGGATCAGGTAAGCTGTAAGATGTGTATGAAATCAGACTGTTTCTTTTTAATGTTTTCTTAATGCAGCGTCTGACTCCTCTTTAAAATGTTGACTTTTTTTTTTTAACAGTCATGCCTTCTATTTTGAACACCAGTTAGTATCTTTGGTTTAAGAAAATTCATAGGGGCTTTACCACCAACGCCCTTAAGCACAAAGCATCAGTATGTCATGCTGTTTCATTATCTATTTGGCCCCAAGTGGGAAAGCCAAATGCTGCTTCACATTAATGATTTCTGTAGTTTCAGCAGTAAGTTAGTCACTTTTTGAAATGAAAGTCTTGTGCTGTGGACAGACATTCATCACTCAGAGTAGCCTATCTGTGGAGTGCAATACTTCATTACTTGTTGACTCAGGAAATGTGAAACACATGTGGGCACACATGCTGTGATGAGGAATTTGGAGAAGGGGAAGGAACTGGACCAGGGCAATGGTTTGGTTTCTTCCCTTAGGATAAATTGTGCTGTTTTATTTGCGAAGGGATTGATTAAAGTCCCAGTTTGATTGGTTGTGGTTTAGAACATTAGTTCTAGAAACATTTTATCTTTTCCTTTCCTCTATTTTGTACTTGGAAGTCACCTTCACCTTTTACTGTGTTTTCTTGATAAAACGAGGAAACTTAGTGCCTAAAATTTTTTGCATGGTTTACAAAATACAGAGTACTTTTTACTTATAAGGACTTCTGAAATACAAGTAAAATATTTGACCTGTTAATGTGTGCTACAGAGATTTTGAGTAACTGTGAGAAATGATTTAAAAATAAATCACAATAAATTGGAAGCGCATGCAGTACAGACTTTCTCTTTAATGACTTAATTTTGAAAGCATACTTTTCATCATTCTCAGTGATTGCTTTAAGATTCTGTTCACATGTTTAGCACGCTGCTTGATAATATTGCTGACTGTTGAATGTAATCCAGCCCATGACAGATGATAACAGAACTCTGGGGGACTACGGCTTTACCAGTGCTATTGCCCGCGCTCAGGCTCCTGCAAGCATTGGCCTAGTCTACAGGAAAGAGGGTGAGAGTGATTCACAAACTGTGGGTAGGACTGGAATTTCAAAACTTGTTGACTGATGCTGTTGGTGGCTTTTTCTCCTAAATTCTTTTCTCTAAACCAGGCATGTTGATGCTAGTCTCTAGCGGTGATTGCACAGTTTTTTTTAAAACCCAAATAAACACGAGGTTTTGGCAACAGTGGTTGTCTTGGTTTAGTTTTAACTGGAAAGACATGTGTCCCCCATACCAGGTGTTCAAACACTTCTTTCTCTTTTAGGTTCAGAAGAGTTATATTGTCAACTGCAGAAGATTCAGTATTTTTTTTTTTGCTGAAAGTTGACAAGTATTTTACTACATTTGTGGTTTGTTAGGAGGTGAGATGCCACCAAATAGTTTTTAGTATGTGGATTTTTTTGTTTTTCAATTGTCTAATATTTTGGTGTACTATCAGTACATGAAATGGGGGCAATCAGTTTTGTAACAGTTTTTTCTCCTAAAACAGTGATTCTGAAAAGTTGAAGCATTTTATATAAATATCAGAAACCATTTGAAAGTATTTATAAATTAAGGTAAAAATGTGCATGTCTTTTTCAAGAAATGACATGCATGTATTGTTAAAAGTGATAGATGCACATGAACCAAAAACATTTTAAAATCCAAACATGTTTCTTTGAACAGTTTTTATTTAAACAGTTTACATACCAATTTTTGTCACATTTTCATTAATTTGAGCCCAAGTTTCAGTATAAAATAAACAATTTAAATTTTGTAACTGATTTTTCAAGTTTCAAAAGCTTCATATAATTTTTGTTGTTGATTTTTTTTTTTGGTGAGTTCTCTTGTTTGGTGTATTGATTTTATACTCTAGTGAGTTAATGAAAGTCTTATTCCTGAATTTATTCGTTACCTATTCATATTTGGAAACCCTTCCTCAACCAAAACTGTAATCATCGCATAAAAACTTGGGGAATATGTTTATTTACATAGGAATAAAAACATATTTTAAAGAAAAGTCAGTGCTAAAGGGGGATAATACACTTTGGGTTTGGGAGGAGACAGACCAGTTGTCATCTTCAGGTCAAGAATCACAACATTCTCTAGGCTTATTTATAAGGCCATAAGTGATACATTTTTCCTTTAAAGAGAACTGGTCATAGGAAATATGTCTGATATACGCTAGTAATTAATTTTTTTTTTGTTTTTTTTTGGTTTTCTTTGGCACAACCTAAAAGTAATTGACACAACATGCAAGTAGAGATTGTTAATGTTACAGAATTGAGAAATGCTAGCTTGTGAACCCAGTCTGTTAAAACATTTAGCACTAATACGTATTATAAATGACTAGATGTTAACACTTGGAAATCCAAACAGATTATAAACAACTATTATATTCTTCACCAATTTGATACTTTATCAAATGGGGGTTTTAAAGCATCTTAGTTTGGGGAATTTTAAAAAAAATATTAGTGATAACATTTCACACCTTCAGCTGATTTAAAAAAAAATAAAACTTCACTTTTTGTATTGTCATTGCAAATGCATGGAATTAATTTCTCTTAATTTTTGCTGGGGGAGGAGGGGGTAGCTCTTGTTTATACTCTGGGGGTAAAAAAGACAGTGAATGAATTTTATATAAACCATCAGGTATTGATTATATTTTACATTATTATTTAAAGTCATTCAGCAAGCAGTGAGAGCAAGGCTCCCATAGATTTTTAGTACCATAGCAGGACAAAGTATGCAAAATTACAGCATAAAATGTCAAAGCACCAAACTAAAAGTTCAAATTCTATCACTTTCAGGCCAGTGATGAAAGGTCAGGTTCAGAGCAAAAGTATAAGAGAACCAAATGTTATAACTGACACATTTTTCTAAAAAGCCATCTTTAGTAATGTTAATCATATTTTTTTAATGTGTTGCTGTTCTCAACAGATGGAGATTGGGAGCCTCTAGAGATATGCCCTCTGTCCAACCCTCCAGAATTGCCAGATGTGATGAAGCCGCAAGATCCCACCACCTCACACACTAGTGAACAGCCAGCAGCATGAATGTAGATGGCTTTTAGGTATACGGTGTCATTATAGAACTGCTATCCCTATGTTCTACCAGTGTCCCATCTCTTATAAGTTCGGTGTGCCCCCTTGCCCTCCTCTTTCTGTTTTATTTCTTCCTCATAAACATTTGTTATGAAGCGTCATTTATATTTATCCAGTCTTTTAAACTGTTCATCTTTCATTTGCCCCTGTTCCTAACCTTAGTCTGCTGGTTACCTTGGTTCTGTTGCTTTCTTGCTTAGTGTTTCAGGAAATTACCTATATTAAAGACATTTCAGGTTACAGTTAATTCTGTAGATACAATTAGTGGTTTAGTGATAAACATTCTGTTCTTTTGAAAACCATACTGGCATGGTGGGTTTTTTTTTCAATGCTTTTGTACAGTCACTTCAAATTTGAGCCCCACTTCCATCATAAGGATTCAGAAGTAAAGGAAATTTTCAGTCATCCGAACTGTTCTTCATTCCCTCTTCAACTTGAATATCAGTTGTTGTGGCACTTTAAAATCTGTTGATCAGCCAGCAATCAACCATTCTGACTGCTTAAGTTATCTGTTAATAAACTAGGCAGTGTTTACCCCTATGTTTTGACAATAAATACAATTTTGTATGTCATTGTATGTTCATTTCTTATCAATTACAACATGAACTCTCAGTGTCTTGTGTGTTTACTTGCTTGTGAGCTAACTGTGGTCAGCTTATTGCAAACAAATGCGTGTTTTATTATAAAAGTATCATTTGTAATGTTTCCGTATAAGACCTGGAGCCAGATGCACGATGACCAGCTAGAGGTCTAGTTGACAGTGAATGTGAAGCATATGTTTGATATAACTGTCAACCATCAGCTAGACTTCCACTGGCTTGTCCTGCACATGGCTCCAGAGGGCAAATGCTCCCTGACTACCACTATCAGGTCCAGGGAGATACTACTGTAAACACTGGTGGAGTTGCGATGGCGTAATTCAGAGTACAGTAAAATTGCAAAGAGCAACCACCCTTGGGGGAAGCATAAAAGTAGTCTCTCCTCCAAGGTAGAAGTTATGGAGATAAAGAATGGCCTTGCTTTTCACACCGAACATAAATGCTTTCTCTTTCCAAATAAAAGAGAAATTATTTCCCGTACAACCCAACTGATATTTATTTTTGAAACAAAACCTAGTATTTTCATGCAGAATGCCACAGTCAAGATTATCATTAGGGTCAATATGAGCCATTAAAACCCCCGTGCTTAGACACTTCAAACACTCCACGCCAATCTACATAAGTACACTTGATCACCTCAAGGTTAAAGTTTCTTAAAAGAAAACATTACATGTTTCAAATAGCTTTTAGTTGCTTCTAGACGCCCACAAAACGCGGTCTGTGCACGGCTTTGGACTGAGTCTAGCTGATGGTTAACATCCTCTGACGCATTCAGAGACCCGAGCACGGACGCACGATACATACGCCCCTCTAAACATATTAAATGAGAAAACCCCGAGCTGCATGAACTGATGCACGTGACGCACAACATTCATAATTATAGACGACTGCACTTTGTTCATAAACCAAAACTCCCGAGATTGTGTGAGGCTAGTTTGGACGGAGATCCATGGCCAGTGGCAACGACGACGGCGCAGTAAATACACGTCACCAACACGGACGACTTTCAACAACCGGTGATCGCGCAGTGCTACCACTGTGCTGACGCCTGTCCGGCTGGGTTTCGATGCACGTGCACAGGGGAACTTGTAGGTACAGTGCGCAGGCGAGCTTGTAGGTACAGTACGGGGTTACAAGCCAAGCCGGTGTTTTGGAGCCATTGCGCTGCACGTCACGTGCATCGATCGGCAGCAGCATTTATAGCAGCTTCCGCACAGTACGGTAGAGGGCGCGTACGTCTCAAGGCTGCCTGGGAGGTTGGTGGATTTTTTTCTTTCTGGCGATAAAGGGGTTTGGGCATTGTTTGTTCGTGCAGCCACCAAGCAAACCAAGCTAGCTCACTTCAGATGGAGGTTTCTTGCACAGGATAATTTTTTTTCTGGCAATTCCGGGTGGAAAGGAGGGCGCGCTTAATTCCACGTGCGGTCTAGCGTAGCCGGGAAAACGTGCTTGCCACCAACACAGAGGGTTGTGGATTCAGAACCCGTTTTCCGCACACACATACCTCCTTCATGTGGGCTATGTTTAGAGGGCTGGTCGAGACGTTGCGGAGTTTCCTCCGGGTACTCTGTTTTTCTCTCCCTTTCTGGTCCTCCTATCACCCCACAAGGCTCGTTTCTGACGACTTAAAACCAACCAACCAACCAACCAACCAACCAACCAACCAACCAACCAACCAACCAACCAACCAACCATTTGCAATAGCTACTTCTTAGCACCCGTCATGGTCCCATGCGTTGCAGGAGAAAACCTTTCGCTGGTATGTTGGTCGCCGCTGTCCCCGGGTGCGTGTCGACTGTTGGCTGCCCTGTTGTCATGGCCACGTTTCAAAGGTCCAGACACGATCAGTCTGCCACCTAGGAAGTGCGCGTGCAGACCTTGACTCCGATGGTCCTTTATGATCTGCTGCTGACGCGTTGTAAGATCGCCAGCTACTCTAATTCCCTTCTCCCGAAGTTTCTCCCTTCCTTTCATGATCGCATCCATTTTATCTGACAAGGGAAAAAAATTAACAGTCACTGGCCGGCGTTTGTCTTCGCGATCTCCATTACGGTGCTAACCCAAATGGTGCGCACGCGCAAAATCAGATACAGACCATACTCTGCCAGGAATACAGTTTTGCAGCAGATCTACAATCTTTTGCCCACATAAAATAAACCTTTCGTTTGGGGTTTCTGGTATGCCAAAAAAATTGAGATTGTCTGTCCTTGACACAGCCTAGCTCCAACCTATCGATCTTGTCCTCCATAGTTTTTACGCAATCAAGTAACTTGCATTCCAGGTCGGCCACAGATGTACATGCGTACTGGCACTCGCCTCTTACCTCCGCAAGATCTTCTTCCAGGTGGATGATTCTGGACTGCACATCCACAATGTCCGTCCTTAGCTCGTTCAAAGTCTCTTGCACGGACGATAGTTGCGATCGCACGGTATCAAACCCAGCCAAAAACTTCTCGTGCTGTAGTTGGAACATGGAATCCAGCATCACTTTGATATCATCACTGCCAGCTTTGTCTGTAGGAGCGTGTTCCGTTGACTCTGTACCTTTGTCTGTATGAGCGTGTTCCGTTGACTCTGTACCTTTGTCTGTAGGAGCGTGTTCCGTTGACTCTGTACCTTTGTCTGTAGCAGCGTGTTCCGTGGACTCTGTACCTTTGTCTGTAGGAGCGTGTTCCGTGGACTCTGTACCTTTGTCAGACCCTGGGTTACGCTCGAGGTCCCCACATCTCAGCAACAGAGCGGACAGGACTAGCGCCAGGCACAGCGAGACCTCGCGTGAACACAGCTTCAGTCCTCGAACCTTGCGTGTAGCAATCATGGCTTTTCGATGTAAAAGACACATTAAGGTCCAACAGAATAATCCAATTTTTTGTCTGTGAGACTCCAGTGAAGCTGGCATCTTAATTTGGTGCTAACTGTTTACTTTACTTTTTAAAAATACAGAGAAACTGGGAATTTTCTTGAGAGCCGCACAAACCGTGTCTGACCTCTACAACGAGCAGCGTTCACCCCCCCAGTATATATAGATATATAGTGACAGACTTTAAGACTTATAGGCGGCGTTAATGCCTACGGCGAGCGAAAAACAGCTGTGTGCAGTTTAACTTCCTGGAATTCTGGGCTGGGTTCCATCTATGAACACGTCTCCTGACGAGCGGATCATGTCCACCTGGCTGCCAGCTTTCAAATACCGAGTGATGCAATATCGCTTCCTCTTAAAAGTTTCAGTTGTCTTTTTGATTCTGTGTGTGGGGTGGGGGAGGGTAGGGGTTACCTATAACGACAGGCGTCTACACAGCTTTATTATCCCCGCTTCCCAACCCCTTCAAAAAATGCGGGGAGCGTGTACCTTAGGTACACTCTGTGTTGTCTGGTGTGTAGCGTCAGTGAGCGAGTCGAATCTGTGTCAGGACAAGCTCGATCCACTCGGATTAGTAGACCGTGGTGCGAGGAAGGGGGAGGCAGCTTTTCAATGCCAATTCTACCCGACACGCGAGTCACTGCAAGTCCCCACGGTAAGGTTTAGATAGCTCCTGTATCATAACATTTTATTTGGGTGTCCTCGTTTGTACCCCCATGATTGTTTAATTGTCACGTGTACGAAAGGGTCATCACTCCTAGGACTCTCTCTCTCTCTCTCTCTCCCTCTTTTCATTAGCCCTGTCGGCAGTTACACTTCTTTTTTTTCTTTGCCGGGAGGTGACCTGTGCATGCCCCACAAGGCAATTACTTTGAAAAGTCCGCTTTTTACTTGCTTTATTTGCTCTGCGTCAGTCCTACACACACATTAGTACCAACAGGATGTTGTAGGCCTACCTCTCTCTCTCCCGCATTGTAACGGGTGACAGGCTAGGACAAGAAAGATGGGAAGGTGTCTTCGGAGTTTCTGGGAGTCCAGGACGTTGTGGCTGTCTGTGCTGATTCCCCTGGCGGTCCTGCCTCTGCCGCTGTTGTACCCGAACAATGTGAGTACTCTTGGTGTGAATTGAATGTCTTCGTTTATATGTCTATGCATACATGTCTATGTATATATGTATGTATGTCTACGTGTACCCCCTATGTGTATGTATATCTCAGTATATATGTCGTACCTGTATACATGTTTATGTATATATGCCTCTGTATATATGTACATATGTCTATGTATATATTACGTATAGTTGTGGCGTCAAACTTCCTAAAGCAAATACTGTGGCGTCACGACTAGCCCGCTAGCTGGAGCGGTTAGTTGTTGTGGTGCAGCACACCAAAAGGGGCCTGAAAAGCATACACCAGGAACTTGTTTCCGGCGGGCTTTGTTTCCGTAACCTGCTTTTTTTATAAATCTGCGCGGGGCAGTAGTATAAACAGGCAGCATCTCATGTCAAGTCTCTTAGAGCCACTGTGTTTATTTTTGCCGGGGTTTTTTTTTCACTTCAGTTGACAGGAACCCTTGTACCACCCAGCTTCTCATCTTTGTTCGTCCTCTCTTAAACATGCGGATGCAGTTGCTTCCCTTAGAACTTAAGAAGTGTGTTAAAATTCTGGCTTGCTTGCGGTGATAAAGAAATTATATGCAAAGTTTCAGCAGTTTACATGTGTCGTGTTGTTTTCAAATTGATCGTAAAATGCAAAAAGGAGACAATACTGTTTTAAGAATAGCATATTTCTCGCTAGAAGCGGGTTTTTTATTTGAGAGATTCAGCATCTCTTTACAGGGAGGATACAAAGGTGCGGACAGGTACAAAAGTTAGAAATGGACAGGCCGACAAAAAAAGGGCTGGTACAGCACGACTAGTCGCTCTTCAGATGTGACTTTTCAGCCACAGACTGATGTTTATGGGTGAACTGGAACCCTGGTACGATATGGGGAGAGGTGCACATACTAATATCAGAACATGTATAGTCAGGGTCCGTGTCCACATCAGACACGGATGCAAATAATGAATGGTGTGGGCTGATGATTACTCCTTGGCCACCTAAGGTTCCTCATCCGCCTAGCAATTCAGCTGACGTTGAACATATCGTGACAACGCACAACATGTGCGTGCATTATGCTCTCCCTCCCGCTCTCTCTCTCTCTCTCTCTTAACCCTTTTCTTCCCAGTCTTCGTGGGTGGCTGCGT